>JAEHOD010000195.1:0-47170 GCA_016834595.1 Chlamydomonas schloesseri | reverse complement strand
CGCCGGCCCTGCACTCAGCTGTAACCGGTCGTGGGCGCTCAACCCCGACTCACAAAACCAAATCAATTGCCTGTGCGGGCGAGCTGCTGCGTGCCCCGGCCCTGCACTCAGCTGTAAACCAGTCGTGGGCGCTTGACCCCGACTCACAACCAAACCAATTGCCTGTGCGGCAAGCTGCTGCGTGCCCCGGCCCTGCACTCAGCTGTAACCAGTCGTGGCGCTCAACCGCGACTCACAACCAAACCAATTGCCTGTGCGGCGAGCTGCTGCGTGCCCCGGCCCTGCACTCAGCTGTAACCAGTCGTGGCGCTCGACCCCGACTCACAACCAAACCAATTGCCTGTGCGGCAAGCTGCTGCGTGCCCCGGCCCTGCACGCAGCTGTAACCGGTCGTGGCGCTCAACCGCGACTCACAACCAAACCAATTGCCTGTGCGGTGAGCTGCTACGTGCCCCGGCCCTGCGCTCAGCTGTAACCAGTCGTGGCGCTCAACCCCGACTCACAACCAAACCAATTGCCTGTGCGGTGAGCTGCTGCGTGCCCCGGCCCTGCACTCAGCTGTAACCAGTCGTGGCGCTCGACCCCGACTCACAACCAAACCAATTGCCTGTGCGGCGAGCTGCTGCGTGCCCCGGCCCTGCACTCAGCTGTAACCGGTCGTGGCGCTCAACCGCGACTCACAACCAAACCAATTGCCTGTGCGGCGAGCTGCTGCGTGCCCCGGCCCTGCACTCAGCTGTAACCAGTCGTGGCGCTCAACCGCGACTCACAACCAAACCAATTGCCTGTGCGGCGAGCTGCTGCGTGCCCCGGCCCTGCACTCAGCTGTAACCAGTCGTGGCGCTCGACCCCGACTCACAACCAAACCAATTGCCTGTGCGGTGAGCTGCTGCGTGCCCCGGCCCTGCACTCAGCTGTAACCAGTCGTGGCGCTCAACCCCGACTCACAACCAAACCAATTGCCTGTGCGGTGAGCTGCTGCGTGCCCCGGCCCTGCACTCAGCTGTAACCGGTCGTGGCGCTCAACCCCGACTCACAACCAAACCAATTGCCTGTGCGGTGAGCTGCTGCGTGCCCCGGCCCTGCACTCAGCTGTAACCGGTCGTGGCGCTCAACCCCGACTCACAACCAAACCAATTGCCTGTGCGGTGAGCTGCTGCGTGCCCCGGCCCTGCACTCAGCTGTAACCGGTCGTGGCGCTCAACCCCGACTCACAACCAAACCAATTGCCTGTGCGGTGAGCTGCTGCGTGCCCCGGCCCTGCACTCAGCTGTAACCAGTCGTGGCGCTCAGACCCCGACTCACAACCAAACCAATTGCCTGTGCGGTGAGCTGCTGCGTGCCCCGGCCCTGCACTCAGCTGTAACCGGTCGTGGCGCTCAACCCCGACTCACAACCAAACCAATTGCCTGTGCGGTGAGCTGCTGCGTGCCCCGGCCCTGCACTCAGCTGTAACCAGTCGTGGCGCTCAACCCCGACTCACAACCAAACCAATTGCCTGTGCGGCGAGCTGCTGCGTGCCCCGGCCCTGCACTCAGCTGTAACCAGTCGTGGCGCTCAACCCCGACTCACAACCAAACCAATTGCCTGTGCGGTGAGCTGCTGCGTGCCCCGGCCCTGCACTCAGCTGTAACCGGTCGTGGCGCTCAACCCCGACTCACAACCAAACCAATTGCCTGTGCGGTGAGCTGCTGCGTGCCCCGGCCCTGCACTCAGCTGTAACCAGTCGTGGCGCTCAACCCCGACTCACAACCAAACCAATTGCCTGTGCGGCGAGCTGCTGCGTGCCCCGGCCCTGCACTCAGCTGTAACCAGGTCGTGGCGCTCGACCCCGACTCACAACCAAACCAATTGCCTGTGCGGTGAGCTGCTGCGTGCCCCGGCCCTGCACTCAGCTGTAACCAGTCGTGGCGCTCAACCCCGACTCACAACCAAACCAATTGCCTGTGCGGTGAGCTGCTGCGTGCCCCGGCCCTGCACTCAGCTGTAACCAGTCGTGGCGCTCGACCCCGACTCACAACCAAACCAATTGCCTGTGCGGTGAGCTGCTGCGTGCCCCGGCCCTGCACTCAGCTGTAACCGGTCGTGGCGCTCAACCCCGACTCACAACCAAACCAATTGCCTGTGCGGTGAGCTGCTGCGTGCCCCGGCCCTGCACTCAGCTGTAACCAGTCGTGGCGCTCGACCCCGACTCACAACCAAACCAATTGCCTGTGCGGCGAGCTGCTGCGTGCCCCGGCCCTGCACTCAGCTGTAACCAGTCGTGGCGCTCAACCGCGACTCACAACCAAACCAATTGCCTGTGCGGTGAGCTGCTGCGTGCCCCGGCCCTGCACTCAGCTGTAACCGGTCGTGGCGCTCAACCCCGACTCACAACCAAACCAATTGCCTGTGCGGTGAGCTGCTGCGTGCCCCGGCCCTGCACTCAGCTGTAACCAGGTCGTGGCGCTCGACCCCGACTCACAACCAAACCAATTGCCTGTGCGGTGAGCTGCTGCGTGCCCCGGCCCTGCACTCAGCTGTAACCGGTCGTGGCGCTCAACCCCGACTCACAACCAAACCAATTGCCTGTGCGGTGAGCTGCTGCGTGCCCCGGCCCTGCACTCAGCTGTAACCAGTCGTGGCGCTCAACCCCGACTCACAACCAAACCAATTGCCTGTGCGGCGAGCTGCTGCGTGCCCCGGCCCTGCACTCAGCTGTAACCAGTCGTGGCGCTCGACCCCGACTCACAACCAAACCAATTGCCTGTGCGGTGAGCTGCTGCGTGCCCCGGCCCTGCACTCAGCTGTAACCGGTCGTGGCGCTCGACCCCGACTCACAACCAAACCAATTGCCTGTGCGGCGAGCTGCTGCGTGCCCCGGCCCTGCAGCTCAGCTGTAACCAGTCGTGGCGCTCAACCGCGACTCACAACCAAACCAATTGCCTGTGCGGTGAGCTGCTGCGTGCCCCGGCCCTGCACTCAGCTGTAACCGGTCGTGGCGCTCAACCCCGACTCACAACCAAACCAATTGCCTGTGCGGTGAGCTGCTGCGTGCCCCGGCCCTGCACTCAGCTGTAACCGGTCGTGGCGCTCGACCCCGACTCACAACCAAACCAATTGCCTGTGCGGTGAGCTGCTGCGTGCCCCGGCCCTGCACTCAGCTGTAACCGGTCGTGGCGCTCAACCGCGACTCACAACCAAACCCATCGCCTGTGCGGTGAGCTGCTGCGTGCCCCGGCCCTGCGCTCAGCTGTAACCAGTCGTGGCGCTCAACCCCGACTCACAACCAAACCAATTGCCTGTGCGGCGAGCTGCTGCGTGCCCCGGCCCTGCACTCAGCTGTAACCAGTCGTGGCGCTCAACCACGACTCACAACCAAACCAATTGCCTGTGCGGTGAGCTGCTGCGTGCCCCGGCCCTGCACTCAGCTGTAACCAGTCGTGGCGCTCGACCCCGACTCACAACCAAACCAATTGCCTGTGCGGCAAGCTGCTGCGTGCTCCGGCCCTGCACTCAGCTGTAACCGGTCGTGGCGCTCAACCCCGACTCACAACCAAACCAATTGCCTGTGCGGTGAGCTGCTGCGTGCCCCGGCCCTGCACTCAGCTGTAACCGGTCGTGGCGCTCAACCCCGACTCACAACCAAACCAATTGCCTGTGCGGTGAGCTGCTGCGTGCCCCGGCCCTGCACTCAGCTGTAACCGGTCGTGGCGCTCAACCCCGACTCACAACCAAACCAATTGCCTGTGCGGCGAGCTGCTGCGTGCCCCGGCCCTGCACTCAGCTGTAACCAGTCGTGGCGCTCAACCGCGACTCACAACCAAACCAATTGCCTGTGCGGCAAGCTGCTGCGTGCCCCGGCCCTGCACTCAGCTGTAACCAGTCGTGGCGCTCAACCGCGACTCACAACCAAACCAATTGCCTGTGCGGCGAGCTGCTGCGTGCCCCGGCCCTGCACTCAGCTGTAACCAGTCGTGGCGCTCAACCCCGACTCACAACCAAACCAATTGCCTGTGCGGTGAGCTGCTGCGTGCCCCGGCCCTGCACTCAGCTGTAACCAGTCGTGGCGCTCGACCCCGACTCACAACCAAACCAATTGCCTGTGCGGCGAGCTGCTGCGTGCCCCGGCCCTGCGCTCAGCTGTAACCAGTCGTGGCGCTCAACCCCGACTCACAACCAAACCAATTGCCTGTGCGGTGAGCTGCTGCGTGCCCCGGCCCTGCACTCAGCTGTAACCAGTCGTGGCGCTCGACCCCGACTCACAACCAAACCAATTGCCTGTGCGGCAAGCTGCTGCGTGCCCCGGCCCTGCACTCAGCTGTAACCGGTCGTGGCGCTCGACCCCGACTCACAACCAAACCAATTGCCTGTGCGGCGAGCTGCTGCGTGCCCCGGCCCTGCACTCAGCTGTAACCAGTCGTGGCGCTCAACCCCGACTCACAACCAAACCAATTGCCTGTGCGGCGAGCTGCTGCGTGCCCCGGCCCTGCACTCAGCTGTAACCAGTCGTGGCGCTCGACCCCGACTCACAACCAAACCAATTGCCTGTGCGGTGAGCTGCTGCGTGCCCCGGCCCTGCACTCAGCTGTAACCAGTCGTGGCGCTCAACCCCGACTCACAACCAAACCAATTGCCTGTGCGGTGAGCTGCTGCGTGCCCCGGCCCTGCACTCAGCTGTAACCGGTCGTGGCGCTCGACCCCGACTCACAACCAAACCAATTGCCTGTGCGGTGAGCTGCTGCGTGCCCCGGCCCTGCACTCAGCTGTAACCGGTCGTGGCGCTCAACCGCGACTCACAACCAAACCAATCGCCTGTGCGGTGAGCTGCTGCGTGCCCCGGCCCTGCGCTCAGCTGTAACCAGTCGTGGCGCTCAACCCCGACTCACAACCAAACCAATTGCCTGTGCGGCGAGCTGCTGCGTGCCCCGGCCCTGCACTCAGCTGTAACCAGTCGTGGCGCTCAACCCCGACTCACAACCAAACCAATTGCCTGTGCGGTGAGCTGCTGCGTGCCCCGGCCCTGCACTCAGCTGTAACCAGTCGTGGCGCTCGACCCCGACTCACAACCAAACCAATTGCCTGTGCGGCGAGCTGCTGCGTGCTCCGGCCCTGCACTCAGCTGTAACCGGTCGTGGCGCTCGACCCCGACTCACAACCAAACCAATTGCCTGTGCGGCGAGCTGCTGCGTGCCCCGGCCCTGCGCTCAGCTGTAACCAGTCGTGGCGCTCAACCGCGACTCACAACCAAACCAATTGCCTGTGCGGTGAGCTGCTGCGTGCCCCGGCCCTGCACTCAGCTGTAACCGGTCGTGGCGCTCAACCCCGACTCACAACCAAACCAATTGCCTGTGCGGTGAGCTGCTGCGTGCCCCGGCCCTGCACTCAGCTGTAACCGGTCGTGGCGCTCGACCCCGACTCACAACCAAACCAATTGCCTGTGCGGTGAGCTGCTGCGTGCCCCGGCCCTGCACTCAGCTGTAACCGGTCGTGGCGCTCAACCGCGACTCACAACCAAACCAATTGCCTGTGCGGCAAGCTGCTGCGTGCCCCGGCCCTGCACTCAGCTGTAACCGGTCGTGGCGCTCAACCCCGACTCACAACCAAACCAATTGCCTGTGCGGTGAGCTGCTGCGTGCCCCGGCCCTGCACTCAGCTGTAACCAGTCGTGGCGCTCGACCCCGACTCACAACCAAACCAATTGGCTGTGCGGCGAGCTGCTGCGTGCCCCGGCCCTGCGCTCAGCTGTAACCAGTCGTGGCGCTCAACCGCGACTCACAACCAAACCAATTGCCTGTGCGGCGAGCTGCTGCGTGCCCCGGCCCTGCACTCAGCTGTAACCAGTCGTGGCGCTCGACCCCGACTCACAACCAAACCAATTGCCTGTGCGGCGAGCTGCTGCGTGCTCCGGCCCTGCACTCAGCTGTAACCGGTCGTGGCGCTCGACCCCGACTCACAACCAAACCAATTGCCTGTGCGGCGAGCTGCTGCGTGCCCCGGCCCTGCGCTCAGCTGTAACCAGTCGTGGCGCTCAACCGCGACTCACAACCAAACCAATTGCCTGTGCGGTGAGCTGCTGCGTGCCCCGGCCCTGCACTCAGCTGTAACCGGTCGTGGCGCTCAACCCCGACTCACAACCAAACCAATTGCCTGTGCGGCAAGCTGCTGCGTGCCCCGGCCCTGCACTCAGCTGTAACCGGTCGTGGCGCTCGACCCCGACTCACAACCAAACCAATTGCCTGTGCGGTGAGCTGCTGCGTGCCCCGGCCCTGCACTCAGCTGTAACCAGTCGTGGTGCTCAACCCGGACTCACAACCAAACCCATCGCCTGTGCGGTGAGCTGCTGCGTGCCCCGGCCCTGCGCTCAGCTGTAACCAGTCGTGGCGCTCAACCCCGACTCACAACCAAACCAATTGCCTGTGCGGCGAGCTGCTGCGTGCCCCGGCCCTGCACTCAGCTGTAACCAGTCGTGACGCTCAACCACGACTCACAACCAAACCAATTGCCTGTGCGGTGAGCTGCTGCGTGCCCCGGCCCTGCACTCAGCTGTAACCAGTCGTGGCGCTCGACCCCGACTCACAACCAAACCCATCGCCTGTGCGGCAAGCTGCTGCGTGCTCCGGCCCTGCACTCAGCTGTAACCGGTCGTGGCGCTCAACCCCGACTCACAACCAAACCAATTGCCTGTGCGGTGAGCTGCTGCGTGCCCCGGCCCTGCACTCAGCTGTAACCGGTCGTGGCGCTCAACCCCGACTCACAACCAAACCAATTGCCTGTGCGGTGAGCTGCTGCGTGCCCCGGCCCTGCACTCAGCTGTAACCGGTCGTGGCGCTCAACCCCGACTCACAACCAAACCAATTGCCTGTGCGGCGAGCTGCTGCGTGCCCCGGCCCTGCACTCAGCTGTAACCAGTCGTGGCGCTCAACCGCGACTGACAACCAAACCAATTGCCTGTGCGGCAAGCTGCTGCGTGCCCCGGCCCTGCACTCAGCTATAACCAGTCGTGGCGCTCAACCGCGACTGACAACCAAACCAATTGCCTGTGCGGCGAGCTGCTGCGTGCCCCGGCCCTGCACTCAGCTGTAACCAGTCGTGGCGCTCAACCCCGACTCACAACCAAACCAATTTCCTGTGCGGTGAGCTGCTGCGTGCCCCGGCCCTGCACTCAGCTGTAACCAGTCGTGGCGCTCGACCCCGACTCACAACCAAACCAATTGCCTGTGCGGCGAGCTGCTGCGTGCCCCGGCCCTGCGCTCAGCTGTAACCAGTCGTGGCGCTCAACCGCGACTCACAACCAAACCAATTGCCTGTGCGGTGAGCTGCTGCGTGCCCCGGCCCTGCACTCAGCTGTAACCGGTCGTGGCGCTCGACCCCGACTCACAACCAAACCAATTGCCTGTGCGGCAAGCTGCTGCGTGCCCCGGCCCTGCACTCAGCTGTAACCGGTCGTGGCGCTCAACCGCGACTCACAACCAAACCCATCGCCTGTGCGGTGAGCTGCTGCGTGCCCCGGCCCTGCGCTCAGCTGTAACCAGTCGTGGCGCTCAACCCCGACTCACAACCAAACCAATTGCCTGTGCGGCGAGCTGCTGCGTGCCCCGGCCCTGCACTCAGCTGTAACCAGTCGTGACGCTCAACCCCGACTCACAACCAAACCAATTGCCTGTGCGGTGAGCTGCTGCGTGCCCCGGCCCTGCACTCAGCTGTAACCAGTCGTGGTGCTCAACCCGGACTCACAACCAAACCAATTGCCTGTGCGGCAAGCTGCTGCGTGCTCCGGCCCTGCACTCAGCTGTAACCGGTCGTGGCGCTCAACCACGACTCACAACCAAACCAATTGCCTGTGCGGTGAGCTGCTGCGTGCCCCGGCCCTGCACTCAGCTGTAACCAGTCGTGGCGCTCAACCGCGACTGATAACCAAACCAATTGCCTGTGCGGCGAGCTGCTGCGTGCCCCGGCCCTGCACTCAGCTGTAACCAGTCGTGGCGCTCAACCCCGACTCACAACCAAACCAATTGCCTGTGCGGCGAGCTGCTGCGTGCCCCGGCCCTGCACTTAGCTGTAACCAGTCGTAACCCGCGCTCGCACCAGGTACCTTCGGGCAGACCGTGGCTATGTGCGCTGCATAAAGCTGCATTCAAAGTGTATTGGGCTTTACGGAACAGACTAAAACCTAGTGCGCCTCTCATATAATCTCTGCCGCGGGCCTCGGCTTGCAGTGCACAATTGCAAGCCAGAATGTGGAGGCAGCGCCACTGTGACTTTGTGCCGCATGGTGGCGTGAGGGCGTGGGGGCGTGGGTGGGTGCCCCTTGGGTTTCGTGCCGGTGCTGGGCGTGCTAGGATGCCAAGCTGGATCCGCCCGGCACGTGTCAAACCCGGGTTCAAATCCTGTCAGGCTGTCCTAGCTCACTCCCTTGCAGAAGTCTGTGCGACTTTGGCCGCGACCCTCATTGGGGCCCCTTCCCAGCGGCACGTTTCACCCCAAAGTGTCATTTTAGTCGGAGGCACCTTGTGCAGTAGAGTAAAATAGGTTTTGAAGCAGGCGAAGGACGGAGGGGCAGTTAAAAGGGGGTGCCCGGGAGGGGAGACGAGTGCAGCCGGGCACCCAGACGAATGTGACTAAGACGGCGTGTCAAACCGTGTCCCCTGGAGCGATGGCCTGACGGGCAAAGGCGAAGCGCAACGTACCGAGCGCTGTTTTTGCAGCGTGCTGCTAGTAGAGTTGCTTCACGTGCGAACCTGGGTAGAGAGAAGGCGGCACTAGCCGCCCGCGTTTGTTTTCCAAAATGCCCGCCAGTAATCACCAGCCTCAAGGCGGACATTAAGAAACTAGCGCTGTCATAAGATTGCATTGGTTACAGGAGGGACCTGCTGACGCAGTTCGCGAGCCAGCGAAAGCGTACTGGAACTAGTACGAACACCCTGCTCTAGACCTCAGGGGCGTGCCACCTGCAACGCCGACAGCCTACTCTGGGCCTTGGGCTAGTAGGCCTTGCTCCCATGGGAGCTCCACCACTTCACTCATCCAAATCCTCCTCAAATGTAATATACGCTGGTTTGTTCAGTCTCATGCTGCCATCCTCCCTTCTTTCAATCCAAGGGTGACCTGGTGGGGTTTTATCCCACCCCCTTGGCTTGATGCCCAGGCTCACGTACGATTGCAGTCTTGCCCAAAAGTCTGCTATCACTTGTGTTTTAACTCTAGCCAGTGTCGCCCCGTTCCCTACGTATCCTTGCTCATTCCTAGACGCAAAAAGCAGTCTCCTTCCGTAGT
This sequence comes from Chlamydomonas schloesseri, assembly GCA_016834595.1. Classification (NCBI taxonomy): domain Eukaryota; kingdom Viridiplantae; phylum Chlorophyta; class Chlorophyceae; order Chlamydomonadales; family Chlamydomonadaceae; genus Chlamydomonas; species Chlamydomonas schloesseri. Next base: position 37,915 of record JAEHOD010000195.1, on the reverse strand, counting down.
CCATGGCCGAAATCGCCGCCAAGCATACGACATCCCAAATTGCCTGTTGAATTGTTTGGTGAGGCGGTGCCAGTAGCCACAGGTTTCTACGTTCCACAATTATTTCAAACAGGCTATCCTCATCACCAATGTCCGCAGAATCTTGTATATGTGTCCTCAACGCCTTCGCAATTGTGCACGTACTGAAGTGGTGTACGCGGTCGGAGCACGCATCTGCCCTTCCACACGGGCAATTATGGCCTTGTCCTCGGTGCATGGAGAAGCCCGAGAAGCCGCCGACCGCTAGTCTCCAATACGCTTCTTTCTGGTCGGCTTCCCACTTAATTTTCCATAGCCGCTTGTATGTGCTCGAGATGTAATTTCTGTCTTCCGTTGCCACCACCTCTGTATTGCCCATGTCCTTCGCCTCTCGAATAAACTCTTCGTGTTTCACTTTTAATTTATCAAACGCTTCATTCATCTGTAGGTACGTAGCTTGCTTCACTGTTACTGTCGCCAGCGGTATTGGTATGTTGCTCAACTTCCACCCCAGGCACCCAACGATGTGGTCAATCATAACTGCATACCTTTCTACGGCATTTGCATTTCCTGCCTGCCTTGCTGCCTCTTCCCATCCCTCCGGTAGGTGGCCAATGAGGCTTTCCAGGCGTCTCAACGCGTCTATCCCGTTCCTCAAAGCCCTAGGCATCATTTCTATTCCCTGTCCTCCGAAAAGGCCCGTGTCGATCACATCTTCCTTATATATTCGTGTACATTCGCTCCGTATCCGAGGCGGAGCTCTGTCTGTGGTTCTCAGGCCCCCTAGTTTCTCCTTCATCCGTGCAAAAGAGTCCAAGGCCCTCACTGCGTCGCCAACTGTATTAATTGAGCCTAATTGAACTACATCCGAGAACCCGTTCTCCAGTGTCACCTCATTGCCATTCCGCTGCCTGCATTTTAGAATGGGGTTGCCCCATAGTGGTGCCTCTGACACCCACGGTTCTGCTGTAAGCCTGCTGGCATCAATAATTGTTGGTTCCGGTAGGTGTGTAATAGCCAAGCATACTCTCTCAATTAATGCACAGTCCGTATCAATTATTTTCCCCATAACCGTCGGCTTCCCTGTCGTGGGGTGCTTGCGTGCCGTCAAGAGCGCCAGGGGTTGCGCCGCCGGGTGGTGAAGGCGTACTGCATTTTTCAAGTTGAGCGCCCAAGGTGGGTTAAATTTTAGGAGGGTGCAACCACCTCCCGCTACGCCTCGAATCCCTAGCACTGCATGGCGAGCCCGCACGTGTTGCAGCATTGGCAACATGCCGAAACCGCCACATTTGATTGGTAGACTTAGAATCGCGTTGCTGACTCCCGGTAGCCGGGCGTGTGGGTTATTGCTGTATGCGGCTGGTGAGATTCCTCGGTCTACCAGGGCTGTGGCGTTACTAATAATTTTTTCCAGTGATCCATCCGATGGTATGCCTTCGAACTCCAATTTATATAGCGCTTTACTTAAGGCGTAACCAGAAACCGCTGCCGCCCTGCCAAACGTCGAGAGCGACATTCCTGCAATGCGATTCATACATGCATTAGCCTTATCCAGCGAGGGTGCCAAGCTCTGCACTGGCGTGGGGCCCTTGTTGTTGTTGAAGTGCACGCCCAGTGTTTTTGCCGATTCAACCATTCGTAGAGATGACTGAGGCTGTTCTGCCCCTGCTGTGGTGTCCGTAGCACCAATAATAATAGTTTCTGATTTAGTTACGTTAAGGCGTTGGCCTGAAGCCTTTCCAAACTGCTCCATAGCATTGATAAAGGCCGGTATCTCCGCCAGGTTACGTAGAAACTGCGAGTAGTCGTCTGCATATTGGGATGCTTTCAGTTTATGTATGTCAATGCCAAAGCCTTGGCTTGAGAGCCATGCGAGAAGGGCTTGAGCAATTGCTAGGTATAGTAGTGGCGCTAGCGGGCAGCCCTGTCGAACACCGGTTGTGAATTCAATAAATTGCGAGAGGTGACCATTGACCAATGCTGCGGAGCGTGTACCGTCGTGTAACAAGCGCACCCATTCCAGGAAGCCGTCACCAACACCAAGTGCTTCCAAGCATTCCAACATAAATTCCCGGTTGACTGTGTCGTATGCTTTATGGAAATCCAAGAAAGCTACCACTCGTCATAAGCAGAACAGAAGCTAGTAGACGACACTCTGGCCAAAGTCGCGGCCGGGCGCAAGGCGGCCGATGAAGCGCAGCAGAAGCTAGGTCGGCCGCCGCGTGCAAACACGGCGAAGCACGCCAAGTATAAAAAAAAACAAAAAATAATAGAATGTTGCTAATACGCTTGCCAATTGACGCTGGCTAGCTAGCCAGCTATCACTCATAGACTGGCGCCGACTGGGCCAAGTCCAGCAGACAGCGTGGCCGAGCCATGCCCTAGCCTTCTTAGCAATGTAACGATGCTAGGAAAATTAGGCGCAGGCTCTGAAGCGGCAGACTGCCCAGGGATTGCGGAGACACGACCGGTAGAGAGACTCCCCTGCAAAGGGGCCTCACACCACTACCATAAAGGTCACAGCTCAAAGCTCCCTGGGATCCCAGTCGTGCGACGCGACCCCGAACCCACGTTCTCACGATCCTTCTGTCAACTGGACTCTCCCCAGCTGCCCACGGCTCACCAGCAACCTCTGAGTGATGGCAAGATCAACAGGCAACATTACCAACGGTTCTTCAACAACAAAGATACTGATCGCCGAACTGGGCGCTTCTCAGCGCCACAATCGACCCGGAGTCACCCCGACCCACGCTCCCCCCTTCATCGCACATCACTGCAAAATTCACATCAGTACCGGAGATGTAAGGGCACTAAGCGAACCCACCGCAAGCGTCAACTGAGCAATGCCAGACTGCCGCTGCGCCCAACCCGCGCCTGCCCCGAAAATGACAATGCGAAACATGTACACATTGGCAAGCTGATGAGAGCCCGTCCCTACAATCCCAGTGCGTTCCACCCGCGAACGCCACAGGTTCCCGTTCACAAAATCCCTCGACCTCGCTACATCTCTCCATTGCCTCGCATTCGTCAAAAGATGCATGCCCGGACCAAGATGCATGCACCAGCCAACAGGAAGGGTCACTTTAATGTTTCAACATTGGTCGCATGTCGCTCTGCCGCTTGTCTCGGCTCGGAGCGTAAGCCACAAATACTATCCAAACTTATACATAAACGTACATCCTGTACGCCGACTCCTATTCACCCCCGCAGCGTCCCCTGGCCGAAGCCACTTCCCATCAAGAGTGCGCGCCAGGCCACCGCGGGACTAGCGAAGGGGAACCACCCCACCCTCTCACACCCACCCCTGCACCTCTACCACGCGGGGAGCTCCAAACGCAGCACCACACACACGAACACACCAGCGCCCCCGTCCACCTACTTTGAAAGACAGGAACACTCTTTCTGCTGGATCCACGCAATCAACAACCTCTTAGGTAAAGCCGCCATCTCCCCCTATCGCGTCCTGTCCTACATGGAGCAGCTCCTGCACCAAGCCCAAAGTAACGGCCCAACTGCGAGCACCTTTGCTATCTCACAAGCGTTCACACCCGTCATTGGCCAGTTCTCGGTCCACGCCATCAATCACTACCTAAGGCACAACTGCCACACCAACGGTCAAGCCCTAGCTCTCCATGCCTGTGGCGATGCACGCCCGAACGACTCACCCATCAGCATCACCCGACGGCATCGGCAGACTGAAAACGGCTTCCTTGTCTTCCAACCTGGCTACTCCAGCGGCATCTACGGCCATGTAATCACCATCAAACGCCACGGCTCCAAGTGGCTCATTTTGGACTCCGCCGACACTCAGCCGCGCGACGTACGAGGCACCACAGCCCTTGAGATTACAGGCACGGTCTTCACCCTTTCCGCTCACACGTTGCACACGCCCCCTCTCCAGCCACTCTGCCTGAACAACGTGGGCCCACCAACTAATTGGGCACCCGACCTCATTGACTCGGCCGCTACAACCACTCATCCCAGCACCCAACCTCCATTCCACGCCCTAACCCAGCTGGCCAACAAACTCACTGCACACGGACACCGCCTGCACGACACATGCGCATGGGGCAACAACTGCGCCATCTTCGCCACCTTGGCGGTCCTCCCCGGCAGCCGGGTGCCGCTCATCCCAACCAATCCCGCCGCCTGGGAACCCCTGACGGGAGCAATACGTGCATGTATCGCATCCAGGCTTGAACATCTTACTGCACCCAGCACCCCCGGCAGCGCAGAGATGCGAATGCACATCCTAGGCATCTACGAAGCTTCCCAACACACTGAACACACCATACGCGCTCACTGCAAGAACGTCCGCGACTGCGCCATGCTCACTATCCCCGACCTCGTTGCCTTACAATCGCTCCTCCCAGGCGTCCAAATCCACGTCATCGGCCCCGGATACACGGACTGGCTCACTCTACCGAAGCCCCACCCAAGCGGCCCCACCCAACATGACGTGTATTTGGCACACGTGCCGCACTCCTGGGCCCTTGCAGGCTTTCCACCCACCTCCCCCACCGCCCACTGCAACCACTACATCACAGTCACGCACAGCACCTGGACACACGGCTCCCGTACCCAAGACCCCTCCCCTCTCCTCCACGGACCCATCTGGGACGGCGGCCCATGCACATGGGACATCATCACTAAGCACGCCAAACCCCCCAGCCGCAGCCCGCCTCCTAAAAAAGCCCACACAAACACCATCACCTACGCCCTACTACGAGCCATGGGTTCCCCCACCAAGCCCCGCCAGGCCGCCAAGAGGGCGCTACCCCTCTCACCCCCTCCACCAAACAAGCCAGTAAGTAATGCGCCCGGTGGCCCCAGCGCACACGGCACCATCGACAAACACGCCAAGCCGCCAACACACACCCATGCCCCCCTACGAGCCATGGGATCCCCCACCAAGCCCCGCCAGGCCGCCAAGCGGGCGCTATTCCTCTCACCCCCCCTCACCAAACAAGCCAGTGAGTAACGCGCCCGGTGGCCCCAGCGCGCAGGGCACCATCGACAAACACGCCAAGCCGCCAACCCGAACCACACCACCCAAGAAACGCCGAACCAACACGCTCACCTTCGCCCTGCTCAGGGCCATGGGCTCTCCCACCAACTCACGGAAAGCAGCTAATTGGGCCCCCCTCTCCCCGCCTACACCGACAAACCCCGCTCGCCCACACATGGAACCCCGCCATACCACAAGCCCCCCAGCACTACCCCATAACACTGCCTCCCCTACGAAGTGCCAACCGCAGCAACGTCAGACCACCGCCCAAACCTGCCTAAAGCGCACCAAACCAACCACCGCTAAGCACAAGACCAGACAAGCCACACTGGAAGCATGCCTTAACGCCGCCCACGCACCGAAGGTAGACCAGGCAATACCGATCGTGCCCTCCGGTTCACACACATGCCACCTTGTCACACTTAACGCCCGGGGCCTGCTCTCAAACCTATCCGCCATTCGTGAAGAAGCAGAGACATGGAATGCGGACATCCTGATCCTCACCGAGACCAAAACCCGCGCCCACCGCACCCGAACGGAAAGAGAAATCATCCAGAACTGCTTCCAATCCTACGCCACGTTCGTCCACAGCACACCACGCCCTTCTCCGCCCAAAAGCCAGCCACGCGGCCCCCCACGACACCCACCCTCAGGCGGGGTCACCCTAGCCGTGCACACCAAGTACGCTCGCAAAGAGCATGTCACCTGCCTGCCCACGCCGGCCCCACTACAGGGCTACATGATCCACATCCGCATCGCGCCACCTTCGTCTGTGCCGCTACAAATCATTGGGGTATACTGCCCGCCCGACGACAAGCCAACCCGCACCGCCCTATACACTTACATGGTGCGCGCCACCAAGAGCGCCGCACGCTTGAAAGAACCCCTGCTGGCAGGCGGAGACTGGAACGCGGTCGCACACCACACTGACAGAAGCACCAACACGAACACGCACCACGACACAGCGCATCAAACCTTCCTCAAACATACATGCCTAAAGCCTGCTGCCGGCTCTCACCCACGCCCACACACATACACACAGATACAACATGACGCAGTCACGCACCAAAGCCGCATAGACGACTTTCTGGCAAACTCTCACGCCCTAACACGAGGCCCCCCGACGAAGGAGTGGACCTCGGACTGTGCGGGCACGACCGACCACCTCGCGCTACACCTGACAGCCACCCTCCCGCTCAAACCCGCTGGCACAGCCCCCCCACCAGCTTCCCCCCCTACCCCGCCCACTACAGCCACCAGCCCCACACTCGCCAACATCGTCAAACCCATCACACAAGCTCAAAGCCGCACCATCACACAAAGATGGGAAGCTGAGGGCACCACCGCGCTAGAAACCCTGTATGCCGCGCTAGCCATGCCAGACCGTACCGCGCAACAAATTGTTGAAGCCACGGTCACCGCTCTTTCCGCCAACACCCACCACACGCAGGCCACACGCACGGCACACGAAACCATTCTCCGCGCCCGCACACAGCTCACCAACATAGATCTAAACGCCGCCTCCACTGCACTGTATGGGACCCTCGCGGTCGGAGCCAAAATCATGCTGGAAACATGCCCGCAGAAACCCCCCCGGACATCCCGGGCAAAGCCATCTAGATCAGAAGCAAACAAACTGAAAAGGCTACTGGCCATCGAGAAACAGAAGAAACAGATGTACCTATCCCTACTACATGCTGCCTCACGACACGACAACTCCACCACACCCCCACCCCAGCCACCATTTGAAACCCCTGAACCTACATCCCCTGCGGCCGTTGCCAAGCAGGACTGGCAAGAAGCGCTCAAACAAAGACGCACCACTCAGAAAGAAGCCAGCGCCAAGGCCGCTAGCAAGTGGCTCACGAAAATCTCCAAACTATTTGCTACCTCCCAACGCAAAGCGTCACAAATCATGCTGGGCAAATCCGGGCCAAGGCACAACCTCACAGCCGTCCGCCACTCCACCACTGAGCAAATTGCTACCAACAGCGCCGACATAAACGCCGCGCTCCACGCCCACTTCCAGGCCGCAGCGGAACCTACGGGTGGCCCGCGTACCGGTCGCTACCGCCCAGAGGACACTAACCCCCGCTTCCCCTGGAACGAACCGGGGGCACCCGACGGCGGGATCCAGTTGTCACGTACACACCACCCCGACACCATCTCCCTCCTTCCAAACGTGGCCGACCCCAGCAACTTTCAACGATGCATGCAAACCCTTTCTCGAAATAAAAGCCCTGGCCCGGACGGGCTCCCGAACGAACTACTAAAATGCATGCCCGATGCCTTACAGAGCGCCATGCACACCCTCTTGTGCGTGGCATGGATTAAAGCCGAGCTCCCCGCAGGGTGGAGCACCAGTGACACAATCCTCCTATACAAAAAGGCTGACCCGCTATCCATATCGAACTACCGCCCTATCGCCCTCTGCAACACGCTCTACAAGCTGTACACAAGCTTAGTCACACGCGCAGCAACCGAAGCGTGCACTGAACTACTCATCCACAGTGAGGCGCAAGAAGGCTTCCAAAAACACAAAGGCACAGAACGCCAGATCATGAACCTACTGCACGTGATTGAGGACGCAGCGCTAACCAGAAGGGATTTGTACGTTGCGTATATTGACTTCTCCAACGCCTTCGGCACCATTGACCACGACCGGCTACTTGTAGTGATGCACCACCTCGGCCTACCAACCGACTTTATAGAGGTTGTACGTAATCTGTACTCGACAGCGAACACTACCATCCGTACCGCTCACGGCCGCACGACCCCTGTGCACATACGACGAGGCACAATGAAAGGTGATACCCTCTCTCCGCTACTGTTCATAATCTTCCTCGAACCGTTAATACGGTGGCTCCACTGCGGCGGCCGAGGCTACCGCTACGGCTGCCTCACGAACACCGAGAATGACGAATACAACTGCTCATCTCTAGGATACGCGGACGACCTAGCAGTCGCCGCAAACTCCCGCGACAACCTCAGATGTCAAACCGACAAGATCGCACGGTACGCGGCATGGGGCGGCATGCGCATCAACCGAGACAAGAGCGCCTGTACGGGTATCCTACACCACTACGCACGCGCTAACAGCACCGATAAGAGCATCAAGGGCCCCGCGTGCGAGCGCACCCTCAAACGTCTTCTAGACGGCCACGTCCACATTGGCTCCAGTTACAAAAATGGCAAACCGACCGCCATAGCCCTACCCTATGTACCCCCACACAAGCCTTACCGATACTTGGGGGTGGAAATCACCATGACCCTAGACTGGCGACACCAGCTGAAAGCAGTTAAAGCCGAACTAACTAGCGCTGGGAACGAGCTCAGCAAATACCAGAAACTCCCGCGGCAATGCTACATGCTCATCAAACAATGTCTTAAGGCTAAAATTGCCTACTCCCTCCCCGCCATGGCCTACACTCAGCACGACATCCGATCCCTAGATGCCCAAATTGCAGGCATCACGCGTCGGTGCGTAGGCTTGCCGCGCGACTGCGCTACCCGCGCCATCCTGCTCCCGCAAGAGAGGGGAGGCCTAGGCGTCGGCTCCCTCCGTGAAGAGTATGTGCAGCGAGCCACACGGCTACTCATGATCTCACTCAACGATACGGGCCGCCTCGGAGTTGTCACGCGCCGCCTTCTGCACCTCCAAGCCGCGCACGCAGGCAGCGACCTCCCGCTGCATGACATGAGACGGGCAGGGCAATTCTTCGTCACCCTCAAGCAACTGACCCTCCTACAGGAACACGGTCTACTCGCTATGCTACAAGGCAAAGAGTTCTCCGCAGCCATGCCAGCCCTAGTAGCCAAACTCCGCGCTGCCGAAGCGGCCACCCCACCATACCTGCGCGCAGACTGGGTCAGCCCCTTAACCGTTGATCTAGGAGTATGCCTGGCAGACCTGGTGGATGCAAACACAGGGCGTCACCTCATCGACACCACGCAATTAGACAGGCGCTTTCCGAAAGGCAGGGTCAAGGATCGCCATAAGCGCGCCCTTAACCGCCTCACCCATGCCCTGTGCACCCCCGCGGATCCAGCCCCCAGGCCGATCAGCCTCCATCCCCTGCCCGCGCACATGCGCGCCCTGCCCGCAGGTGTCACGAAGGCCGACCTCACCACAACCGGTGTCCTGCCAAAACCCATACCGCAACGTACGCTCACCTCCCTACTAGCTAGCTGGCACACCGCGGCGTCGCGCAGAACCGACGCACCGGCGCGCCCATCCTTGGATGTCCTGCAGGCGGGGCCAAAGCGAACGGCGAAACAGCGTCACACCCAATTCATTAAACAGGAGACACGCACAACCAACCCTGAGGTCCAAGCCAACGACGCCGCCCTACCCGGCCGCACCATGCAATACCCCTCTGACCCCTCAAAGGACCTCTCTTTCTACATGCATGCAGCGCATGAATTCGGCCCATTAGCCCACAAATGCACAACCCTTGGAACCACACGATGGACCGGCAAATGGCGTGTCCCGGCCCGAACAATCCCGAGTCACGTCACGGTGCAAGGGCCCCCCACCCAAACCATACACGCCCTACTCACCTCCCGCCCCACCCAAGCGCCCACCGTCCCGACCCAACAGCGCTTCCAGCTACCGGAAGGACACCCCACTACTCCACCTCCAGCACCCACAAACACGTACCCCCTTAGCCGCCGCAAACGCCACTCCAACCCCGTCCGCTGCCCACACACTCACCACGCAGCACCACCGGGGCAGCTCGCCAGAGCCACCAGACCCCGCCGCCGATGTGCAGCCGTGCAGCCCGGCTACCGACCTGGATGGCGCAAAGCCCGAGACGTTGCACTCAGCGGCAGGCTCCCCCAATCGGACGCGGGGGTGACGGCAGCACAACACATGACCGCCCACCTGTCCAATCGAGACGACGTCATCGCCGCTATTGTTAGCGGCCCCATGACCCACAAAACCATTGCGCCCCCACCCAAGAGCAAACGAACACGCGACCCACCACCTGCGGAGCCGCCGTGGGCCGACCGATGCCGCTACCGGGTCCGCTGGCAACCAACACTAACCACTGCCGGCATACTTCACGCCTACAAGTTGCAAAATTACACGGCTGTCAGCACCTCCAAACCTTCGTGCATGTTATGGGGACAAGGCATCAGGCGCTACATGACACATGTGCAGTGGGCTGAGACAGAAGACCCATTATCCACGCTATCCCAGAACCCCGGCTGGGCTGCCGCGCTCGCACGTTACAAAATAGCGCAAGCCGCGGATACCCCTCCCGCCCCTCCCCCCGCCTCTGACACCCACCTCACCGACAAGCAGCGCCAAGGCCGATGGCGCGACCCAGGACCCAGCGTAGCCGCACGTAAACGCGCCATCCTCCGGACGTGCGCCATCGACACGAAACCCTGCAACCCGGACACGGACATACACCCGACAGGCCAGTACCGTGTTCAAATGGGCATGCGTGAGCCGAGCCCTACCCAGGGCGCAACCCCCACCACTAAAACAGACCCAGATCTCACAGCCCGAGTGTACGGCCCAGACGGGCGGTGCGTCGGGGCAATAAGCGCAGACCGGCTTGCCCTCCTACATGCCCGATACCTAGAGTCCAACCCCGGAATGCCCCCAGCAGCGCTAGCGGCCGCACTCGCCTCTCTCCTCACTCGCTACCGCCCTAGTAAGCGGCGCAAGGACGGTTCGACCAACCCAGCACACGAAGTCACTCTATGCCCGGGCCTCCTGTCGGCGCTTATATCACACCTACGCTTTGAGTCCGAAGCGTTTGCCTCCCCCCTAAACGCACACCCTGACATCCCCATTTACTACACTTCGAAGCCCGAAGACGCCGCCTTTGGAGCCCACCACGACTGCTTCAGCCGTCCCCTCCACGGCATAACTCTTGTCCACCCACCCCCACAACCAGAATACGCTAACCTGGCCGTTGCATGGGCGGTCATCAGCGCAGAAGCAGCAGACGCCGGCGCGCCACACTTGTCAGTGGTGGTAGTGCCCCACGGTGACACCAGCGGCTACACGTCCTGGCTCCAGCACCCCTTGGTGCACGAGCTGGGGCACATTAAACGGTCACACGCCTGGGCCAGCATGGCATCTGGCATGGGCCACCCACAGGAGCTCCCAGCACACCGACACGGCCTCCACATCCTGTGCGTGGCAAACGAACAGGGGCGCGCACGGTTGAACCAAGCCCTGGCAGACGGACTGGCAGCCGCCTTGTCAGACGCCCTGGGCCACACGCCACCTCCAGCCGCCCTCAAAGCCCAACCCTGCCGGGACACCCCGAAACCCTGGCCCAAAACCCCGCGAAAACTAGAGCGCCGCATACGCAGCAGCGCAACGCCGCCCCCACCGACTCCCCGTGATACGCTGGTGCTCCCGACACCAACTGAGCTCGCCACCCTCTACCGAGCTACCATACCTCCCGCGCACACGCAAGGTGCGGCCGTCTTTACCGACGGAAGTAAGGTGCCCCACACACGCGAATACACGGGTTTAGGAGCGGCGGTCTGGGACGCAACCGAGGACCGGGCTACGCACATTGACGAGGATGTCGCCTTTGATACACCACTCAGCACCATTCTCCGGTGCGAATCCTCAGCCATACGAACAGCTCTCAGCCTCCATCGCGACACCTCCCACCTGAGGATTTACACCGACAGCCTTGTCAGTCTGTTCATCCTTCGCCGCGCCATAATGGAACCAGAGTCGCTCCACGTTAGCAAACACCGCGAAATGTTCGGGGCCATCGTTGACCTCCTCGCCGAGCGGGGCATAGCTGGGCATAAAACGCGCTTCTACCACGTACGCTCACACCAAGACGACACCTGCGTTGGTAATCAAAAGGCCGACGAAGCGGCACAGGCCGTGGCGACCAGAGAGGTTCAACCAGACGTTTCAGAAACAGTATACTCGCACCCATTTTAGCCTCTAGGTTCCCTAGAGGCCTTTCCGCGTCGGAGGGGAGCACGCGAGGCGACAAGGGGGGGGCGCGGGGCAAGACGGAACAAATCAACGGATTTGGTGCCGTACTCGAAGCGGTGTCAAGTCCGCTGCAGTGTTGGGTCGTGTTGATAGAATTCCTTCTGCTGTGGCTTTACTTTTAAGATAAGCTTTTGTCCTGGCCCTGCTGGCGGCCAGCGTGAAGTGACTTAGAGAGTGACGGCGTTTTCCTTTAAGTAGACTTTCCCGCAGCTCTTATTACTACGTAAACATTTGGGGATGAACGCTGCGGGTGAGGGCGGGCCTGCCGCCGGCCCGTCGCGCGGTCAGGCCTCTGGTCAGGCTTACCGTAATTTGAGCCTTGCCGAGGTCGAACAACGCCTCGCTGATCCGAGCATTCGCCTTTCAGCCACAGAGGAGGATACGCTTAGGAATGCAGACCAGGCGCTCACGGAGGCGGCAGCAGCCAGGGACGCAGCAAAGGCACAAGTTGCTGCTCTTCCGCCTCGCCCAACCCGCGACCAGCGTAACGAGCACAATAACCAGATGAAGGTGATTGATGAGGAGTACCAGAAGGCACGCCAGCAGGCCACGGGCAACCTGGCCTATAAAATGGCCAACAACAGACGCATTGCGTTGGAGAAGCTGCTTGACCGGCAGCTGGAGCTGCTAGAGGAGCCAGTGGGCGGTGAGTTGGCAGTGGGCACAGCGGGTGGCAATCAGCAGGGCGCTGGGGGCACAACGGGAACTGATGCGGCCGGGACCGGAGGTGCGGGCACTGCTGGCCCGGGGAATGGGACAGCACCTGGCGCCGGAGCGGGCGGGACTGGCGACCAGCCGCAGCGGCAGCAACCTCAGCCACAACAGCAGCCACAGCAACAGCAGCAGCAGCAGGAGCAGCAAGGCCAGCCATTGCCAATGCAGCCTCACCAGCAGCAGGCTCCGCCGCCGCGGCGGCCGGACGTGGACGCCTTCATGGCGGAGCTGATAGCAGACGCCGCCCGGGAGCCCCTCACTGCCCCGAGCGCCGCAGATCGGCGTGCCTTCCGCCGTGGAGCGGTGGAGGCGGCTGTGGATTTGACGGAGGAGGCGCCGGCAGCGGTCCGGCCTCGCCTGGCAGGCTCCATTGGCCTGTCTGGTGGTGGCTTGCTGGCGCAGGAGCTGAAACAGTCCGCTGACCTGGAGGGCCTAGTGGGCGAGCTGCCCATCCTGGGCAGCTTGCTGAAGATGTACGGGACCAACAGGCTCGCTAACTCCCAGGGCGCGTACGAGGCGCGGGCCAAGACCATCATTCAGAACCAGATGGCCACCGCGCGCGCCGCGAACGGTGCGGCGGCGGCAGCTGGTACGGCGGCGACACGCAACGCTCAGCTATTGCAGGCCAACGGAGCCTTAAACGCAGCTCTAGGCACGGCATTGGAGATGCAAGACGTGCGTGACATGACCCGCGTGGTAGACTATAAGTCGGTGGTGGAGCTGCAGCGCAACAACCAGGAGGAGCAGATGGACCTGCTGCGGAAGATCTCCGGCTTCACGCCGGAGATGCGCGCCGCCATCTTCGGTAGCGCGAGCGGCAGCGGCAGCAGCAGCGGCGGCGGCGGCGGCAGCAGCGGTGGTGGTCGTGGCCTCGCGGCTGGCAGCGGCGGCGGCAGCGGCGCAGGCCGTGGCCGTGGGCCGTTGTGCTACCACTGCAATGAGGCGCACTCCTTCAAGCTCTGCCCGACGCTGAAGAATATGCCGGAGGGCGAGGAGAAGGTCCGCAAGATGGCGGAGTACGTGCAGCGCGCGCGCGAGGCAGCAGCCGCCACGCGCAGCAAGGCAGATTAGGAAGCGGCGGCACCCCGCCTGGCGACCCCGGCGGCCTGGGCCGGGGCCGCGGGTGGCGGTGCCCCAGAGCTGCCGGAGGAGGAGGACCCGGCAGGTATGTCAGGGAGGAAGACGTGTGGGAACAAGGGGACGGTGACGGGCGAGCCAATGGGGCCGCGAGCAGGCTGCTCGGGCGGGCTCTGCGTGTGGTAACAGGTCCGTGGCCTGTATACCAGCTAGCTGGGCTCTGCGTGGCCACGTCGGCACGGCAGATGCCCATGTCTTGTGCAGGGAGCCGCAGATGTCGCGCCCGGCTTGCCTAAGACGGTTCCCGAAGTCGTTTGCACGGGACCGTGAGTGTGTGCGGGGAGCCGTGGCTGTCACGCCCGGCTTGCCCAAGGCAGCGCCCGAAGTCGTTTGCACGGGCCTGCGTTCGGACCGCCCTAACCACGCCGTCTGCTTGGAGTCGCTCGGCCACGGCGTGGGTTTGGTGCCTGGTCCTTTCATTCGTGCACGTTCTGTCGGCGGCCGGAGCGTTGCTCGGCGCCCAGGACGGGGCACATCTCAAGACTTTCCTCCGCCTGACCCTGCAGGTGTTGGCGCGAGGCTAGCCGTAGAGCTGGCCGAAGACGTTGGAGGCATGACCATAACTGGCGTGGGCGATGGCGGCGCTGCGGTCACGCCGCCGGCCGCAGGGGTGGCCAGTGCAGCGGCCGCAGCAGCGACAGCCGCAGCCGCTACATCCGCAGCAGCACCCGCTGCCGCGGCCTGGGCCGCAGCCAGCACAGCAGAGGCACCAGTAGCAGCGGCCGCAGCCAGAGCCAGCCGTCGCTGGTTTCCCGTGGGCGGTGCTAAGCTAAATACCGAGGCGTGGCAACGGCGGGGCTACGACTCAGCCGCTATTCGGAACGCAGCAGAATTCACCTTCATTCAGCCGCCAGCCCCATCACTACGGTTGCGTAACCATCCCACAATACAACCGCACCAGGCCGCGCTAGGCGCACACTTCGACGCGCTAGCAGCATCAGGCGTCACAGAGCAGTTTCCGCTGTACCCAGGTCAGCCCGTCGCAGAATTCGCCGCCGTCGTCAACCCGCTGCACGTAGTGACCAAGCCTGACGGCTCGCTGCGCCCTATCATCGACCCGTCGTGCTCTGGTGTCAACGATCAAATGGCGCCCATTCCATGCCCGCTGCCGGACCTGGGCACCCTGCTGGAGCAGCTGCCTGAAGGTGGCTATCTAGGCAAGCGTGATCTGGCTAGCGGGTTCCACCACGTCATGCTTTGCCCCGAATCTCGGCGCTACATGGCGTTCCGGCACCCAGTTACGGGCGCACTGCAGCGGTTCGTCGGCCTGCCGTTCGGCGCCAGCCAGAGCCCGGGCATCTTCGTAGAGCTAACGTCGGCAGCACGCGAAATATTCCAGGCAGAGTGTGACAGACAGGGCTTGCGCGTGCGCATTTTCGTGTACGTGGATGACTTCATGCCTGCTACTGGGCGAGTCACACGCAGACGTGCGCGGCGCGTTTGCGGTGCTGGACAAGCTGGGCGCGGAGCTGGGCCTAGAGTGGAAGCACAGCAAGGACCGCGGGCGCGATCAGCCGACACAACAGCTGGAGTTGCTGGGCCTGCTGTTCGACACCGTCCGCATGGAGATGCGGATACCAGCCGACAAGCGGACTCGGTATGCGGTAGATGTGCAGGCCTTGCTTGCGGCAGCCGCGGCGGGGCCGGTTCCACGGCGGCAGCTAGACGAAGTAGTGGGGAGGCTGGGTTTTATTTCGCGCGCGTGCCGCTGGGGCTACGCCTTCCTGCAAGGCCTATATGACGCCCTGGCGGCGCGCCGCGCACCCAGCGTTCTGCTACCGGCACAGGCGGTGCAGGACCTAGAGTTCTGGTGGGATGTGCTGCGAACAGACTCATCAGTTTGGGACGGCGTGCGGCGGCGCAGCGTCGCCGACCTCGACTTGGTGCGGGGCGAGTTCCAAACAGAGTTCTACACGGACGCGAGCGGGAAGGGCTTCGGCGCGGCGTGGGGCGAGGCAGAGCTGCAGGGCCCGTGGGACTCGGAGGAGAAGCAGCTCCACATCAGCTGGCTGGAGCTGACAGCGGTGCTACGCGCGCTGGAGTCCTGGAAGACGCGCCTGCAGGGCAAGCGCGTCTTGGTGCATTGCGATAATACGCAAGCCGTGGCTGCCGTGAACAACGGTAGCACTCGGTCCGCCGAGGGCAGACGCATCAGCCGCCAGATCGCGGAGCTGTCAGTTCGCCACGGGTTCGAGATCAGAGCAGAGCACATCGCCGGCGATGAGAATGTGAGGGCAGACAGGCTCAGCAGGCAGCTAGCAACGGCGCAGGACCAGAATCTGCGGCTGAAGGCAAGTATCTACCGGAGGCTTGCCCGCGCCGCCGACATCCAGCCCACAGTAGACTGCTGTAGCGACGCCTTGGGCCTGAACCGCCAACCCGGATGTACATCGCACTACAGCGCGGCGCGCTCAGTGCTGGGACAAGCAGCGGCTCTAGCCGGCAAGCAGCTTTGGGCGTTTCCGCCGTCGGCGCTGGCAGGCGAGATCCTCGACGTACTGGCAGAGGCGCGGCGGCTTGACCCCAGCACTCGCGGACTGGCGCTCGTGCCCGAGTGGCCGCAGCAGCCCTGGTTCAAGCGGCACGTACACGGCGCCGGGTCAGCGGGCAGCAGCTTCAGCATTCAGCAACGGCTGCTGGCGGGCAGGCGCCTATTTGTGTGGCCGTGGGGCCGGGAGGCGGCAGCGACTCCTTGCAATTACCTGGTCCTGCGGCTGACGTGAACCCATGCAGGTGGAGGGCCCGCGAGTGATGGGCTTGACCGCTGCACAGTGGGCCAACAAGCATGCGAGGCCAGCGATTTGCGGTGCGAGCTATGCCCCTGCGCCGGCCATCGGGCCTGCCTCGAGCTGCCGGGCGGCGCGTATCCTGGCGGCTGGTTCCGATGCTGCCGCTGCGTGCTGCGGCTGGCGGGCCACACGGGCGCGGTCAGGGAAGAGGTCTGGCAGCTGACGAAGGCGTGGGTGCGGCTGGCCGGCTCGGCGGTCAGCAGCAGCTCAGCTAGCACCTACCTGGACGGCTGCCGGCGCTTCGGCCGGTTCGTGCAGGAGGAATACGACCTACCGCGAGACGCGGCCTTTCCCCGCGACCTAGGCCGTGACCTGAATGGGCAACTCGTGTGCCTGTTCCTAACGTGGGCGGTGCAGGAGGGCTATGCGGAGGCTACGCTGTCGTCAACTCTGTCGGCACTAGCAGATTGGCAGCGCAGCCGCAACGTGCCCAAGGCGCAGCACGTCAGCCGCGACGTGGAAGTGCGCAAGACGCTGCGCCAGGCGCTGCGGGAGCGTGCGGAATCGGGCGAGCAACCAGTCGAAGGCGGCAAACGCCCCCTGCCGCTGAGCTGGCTACGGCTACTAGTGGCGTGGCTGCGGCGCATTGCCGTGGCGCAGCCGTCGGGCGCTGCCGCATGCGAACAAGACGCGGCCGCGTTCGTGCTAGCGTTCTTCGGCATGCTCCGGCGCAGCGAACTGGTGCGGCTTAACTGCGGGGATGTGCAGGAGCTAGGTACGGGCGGCCTCATGCTGCTGATACGGCGCTCCAAGACAGATCAGCTGGCCGCGGGCGCGAAGGTGTTCTTAGCCGAGCTCACGCGCAGCGGGATCGCTATTGGACGGCTGGTGCGCACACATCTCGCTCGGCGGCAGGTCGAGGGCGCCACCAGCAGTGAGCCACTGTTCACGGCAGGCGGGCGCCGCTTGGCGAAGTCGCACGTGACCAGCCGCCTCCGCAGCCGCCTGCTGGATTTGACGGCAGCACAGCCGAGCCTGCCCTTCGACGAGCAGGCGGTGGCCTCACACAGCTTGCGTAAGGGAGGAGCGACGGCGGCGGCCGAGGCAGGCTGGTCGGTGGAGCAGATCAAGGCGCACGGCCGCTGGAAGTCAGACGCAGTCAGGCGCTACATACAGCCCTCGGTAATGCAGCGCATTGCGTGGACAGAGATGATGTAGGTAGATAGCGCGCACTATATAATGGTTGGGCATCTCTCCGCCTACGGCGGCGTGGATATAGCGCGCGCGTAGGGGAGCCCGCGGGCTGCCGTCAAAGAGCACATTCAAGGCGGCGGCCCGCACGCCCAAACAATGCATGCCTCCGTGTCACTGTTTGCGTCACTCAATACCTCATACGAGCATTGCTGCAGTAACCGGTCAGGCTGGGGGTTTGTAGCGGCGGTCTTGTGTAATAGAGACATGTTTGGGGAAGCGTGCGTAAGCGCGACTTGGTCACCGCCTTTGGAGATGGACGGACTCGGAGCAACGCTAGACGGAGACATCACCACTTTCGTGGGCTTTATGTGTGTATTAATGCATGTAACGGATGAGGAGACAAGCTGTGCGGACCGGAGAAATCGCGGAATTAGCCTCTAGGTTCCCTAGAGGCCTTTCCGCGTCGGAGGGGAGCACGCGAGGCGACAAGGGGGGGGGGGGCGCGGGGCAAGACGGAACAAATCAACGGATTTGGTGCCGTACTCGAAGCGGTGTCAAGTCCGCTGCAGTGTTGGGTCGTGTTGATAGAATTCCTTCTGCTGTGGCTTTACTTTTAAGATAAGCTTTTGTCCTGGCCCTGCTGGCGGCCAGCGTGAAGTGACTTAGAGAGTGACGGCGTTTTCCTTTCCCACCCACCCACCCCATTCGTATTTGTTGCTTCTAAATGCTGAGTTACGCACGGGGGCATCTCTCCGCCTACAGCGGCGTGGATATAGCGCGCGCGTAGGGGAGCCCGCGGGCTGCCGTCAAAGAGCACATTCAAGGCGGCGGCCCGCACGCCCAAACAATGCATGCCTCCGTGTCACTGTTTGCGTCACTCAATACCTCATACGAGCATTGCTGCAGTAACCGGTCAGGCTGGGGGTTTGTAGCGGCGGTCTTGTGTAATAGAGACATGTTTGGGGAAGCGTGCGTAAGCGCGACTTGGTCACCGCCTTTGGAGATGGACGGACTCGGAGCAACGCTAGACGGAGACATCACCACTTTCGTGGGCTTTATGTGTGTATTAATGCATGTAACGGATGAGGAGACAAGCTGTGCGGACCGGAGAAATCGCACCCATTTGAAAATCTGGAGGGTTGGGTGGCCAAGAAAGAAATAGTGGAACGCAACGGGAACATGGAGGAGCGGTTATTATACGCCAACGACCTCAATCGCGACCTGAAAAAGATGGCCCGCTCCTCTACAGCCAATGGATACACCAACTCAGGCGTATACGCACAACTATGGGAAGATGCTAGACAACACATCGATGAACGATATGGGCTGGACTTGTTCGATGCATGCTCCTTTGAAGAAGCTCGTTGTGCATTTAAGTATCGCTGGGGCCTCTCGTGGAACGCTAAACGGGCTGCTCGTGTAAAACATCCCATGCCTGGCTGCGCGGGAGGCGAATGCCCCCTGTGCCGTGGCGACGACGGTGGCTCCCACATTCTGGGTGGCTGCACTCACCGACGGTTGAAGGCCGCGTACATCGCACGCCACAACCATGCGGTCCAGAAGATCGCAAAAGCAGTGAGTCAGGGACTGCACGGAGGCTGTGCCCTGTACATGGACGCTGGCAAACATGCCCCTGCTTTCAGCGGGGGACCCCGCATACCCGATTGGGTGCTCCCCGGCACGCCCGAGAGCGTGCGACTCAAATTCCGCCCAGACCTCTTGGTTATCCCCACCATCCGCATGCACCGCTCTGGACAACACACCAACACGCCCCACACGAGACACCAGCGCAGTGCGCACAAAGTGTACGTGATCGAAGTGGGCTACTGCTCGGACCTGCGCCACCCCGAAAAACGGGCGGAAAAGCTGCAGCAACACACAAAACTGGTCACCGCTCTCCGCAACGCAGGCTGGGACGTTGCCCCAAGCGAGACAACCGTAATTACCTTGGGACACACCGGCACAATCACACCGCACCTCCATGCTCTCCTCAAAACCCTTGGATGCTCAACACAAATCGCGCACCGCACCTGCAGAAAACTCACCAAACACGCCGTCCATACAACGACCTCCATAACCGCTCTTCGCCGAGAACTCTGCAGCCACAAGTGGCCCGGTCGACCACCGTAATAACGTCTAACCGCACTGGGAGTGGGACCTGGCCCAGCGCGCCTTGGCACGCTGCCTGCCTCCCCACTCCCACCTGGGGGACAGGGGCCCAGCGGCGGGGACCACCTCCACGGTGGTCCCCTATGCCCTCATGCCCCTACCTCCTTAGAACACGCCCTGTCACGCAGGGAGTACTCATTATTATTATTATTATCACGCCAAGTATGAGGCGGACCTCAGCGCCATTCAGAAGCAGCGCGACGCCGCGGACAAGCTGGAGAAGGCGGCCCCGTTTGCGGCGCTGCTGAAGCGCATCGCCGACTGCAAGAAGTTGCAGTCCCAGGTAGAGGCGCTTCAGCGGCAGTGGCAGACCAAGCAGACGCAACAGCAGGAGCTCAGGCAGCAAGCCGAGGACGAGCTGGACTTCCTGGCTCACTATAAGGACGGGTTTGTGCGTTTCGCATGCGTTTTGTGCGTTTTGCATGCGTGTGAGCCTAGGCGCATGCGTGCCCAGAACGCAAGACGCAAGCTGGCCGCGAGGGCGCGCGTGCGTTCCGGCATGCGTGCCATACACGCATGCGCCTCGCATGCACACGCACGGCGCCGCACTTGCGCCTCTTGCAACGCAAAGCTGCATTTATCAGTTCTTCACTCCTATGTGGACAATGATATTTTGCAACGTAACTCCTTTCGGCATGTGAGCAGTTCTGTTTTATTTATGCCCTCCTTCCACTGGCTTTTATTCGGGTGTAGAGGCTATGGCAAGCGTTGCGAATTTATTCATCGCCTGTCAGCTTCTGGCCTTAGGCTTTGCGCACGCAACTGGGCTGTGCTTGCACATAATTCTGGCTGGCCCTGTAAATACACATAATTGAAAGCATACCAAATGGCGGACAGCCCACCGCTGACAGCCCTGCGCCAGCTATCGGCCCGAGATGCCCCGCTAGGTGCGTTGTGCGAGGGAGGTGAATCAGGGGCTGGGCCTGGGCCTGGGGCGCCCCAATCGCATGAAGAACCCGTTGCCAACCGGGCGCGGTCAGCGACGGCCTCGGCCCCGGCTCGGTCATCGCCAAATCCGTCGACCCCACCACCAGGACACTGCGCGAGCGCGGGTACATACCCCTCACCCTGGAAGAGGGGCGGCGCCCGCGGTGAGTGGCAGCCTTGTGACAATGGCCCGCCCTCCGCGCACATGCAGGCGCTGGCTCCCAGAGGGAGAGAACAAGCTTGTCCTGCACTCACCCGCGCATGATGAGGCCTTCCCAGCCCACCTGCTAGAGGGGGGTGGCGGCGCGAAGCGCTTCCGGCTGGTGGTGTGGGAGAAGGGCAAGAAGGGCCCAGTGGGGGCCATGCTGGGCGGGCTGGTGCGGGGGCGCATGCATGCGCCCCGCTGCTGCCGCCTGCCTTGGTGCTGGCCTGCCCGTGGCCTAATCATCCCCCCATCCCTGGCACCCCCATCCATGCCGCAGCATCATGGCCGAGCTCTCAGAGCTGGCCAGGTCGGATGACGAGCCTGGGGGTGGGGTGCGGCTGGAGAGCAGCGAGCAAACCAGCATGCCGTACACCCACCTGCCCATGCCGGAGTCCACCGATACCCACCGTGTTGTGGACCTGCTGGAAAAGGGCCACCGTGGCGCCATGTCCATGACCGTCAGCGTCAAGGTGGGGGCATGTGTCCTTCCACTTGCGTGGGGCCCGTGTGCGACTGGAGGGTGGCATCACACTTGCTCATGAGTGTGCGCGCCCTGTTCCAGTTGCCTTGTTGTGGCCGACTCGATGGCATCAACCTTTCCAAGACCTACCACATGAATTCATGACACCCAGCTCCAACCATGCTGGCCCTGGAAGCGCAGAACCCCGAGGAGCTGGGCTTGTCGAGCGAGTGCGGCGGCAGTGGGGCCTCAAGCTGCATGTCGGGTGCTGCGGGTCCCTCAGCACCGGCCCTTGCGCGGGCGCCGGGCGATTGGTGGTGTCGACCGTGACACGGCCAGGCCCACTCACACCTGCTGATTTGTCTTAAGCGCGCCGCTTGCCCTGCCTCGCCCTCTCCTCCACTAGGGAGGAGAGCAGAGTCATGGAATGGGATTGGGCGGGCTGCATGTCTCTTAGCTTGCTTGCTGCACGCCGTTCGCATTGCCGCCTCTTTTCCTTTGCTATGCCCGTGACACTTTCACGCTGCCGCCCTTTGCCTATGCTTCCTCTGCCGCCCGTAGGTGACACTACGGACAGTGGGCGGGAAGCAGGGGATTAGGCTTGCCGGGTAAACGTTTTTAGGCGCATGTCACAAGCATATGGGTGCATGCCGGGGTCGGTTCGCTTTGCGAACGCCCGACGGGTTCCAGGCTATTATCTGCGGGTAAGTATGACCACCGGGGCTACACGGCACCGTCCAAGCGGTATTTGGTAGATATCCGTAAGTAACTGCGAGCGATTGCGGGGGATTCTCTCCATTTCCGTTTACCATCACACCCGTTGAGGACAAGCTCATGCCGCAAAGGGTGAGCATGCTGCTCGTGCTGTGTGGGCAGGGGCCCCACAGGGCCCTGGGTCGTGTAACTGGGGCTGGTAGGCCCAGGCGCATGCAAATGCACATTGTGTGACCTCGTGTGATTAGAGCGCAGCCCGGATTGCGGCTCAGCCCATCCCGTGCCCTGGCCCCACATGGCCCCGCAGGGTGCATGCTGATGTTCCCGAGTGCCCCCTCCACCGACCACCCCCCCAGGGCCTTGCTGGCTTCACCACACCCTCAGAGCTGGCACGGCGCGTGAAGGACAGGCTGGGCTTGAAGCCACCGCTGGAGGAATTCCTCGGCAGTGATGGCGTGCGCCAGGTGCCCTGGTCGCAGCTCAAGGCCTGCAATGGCCGTGCTGCCGGCTGGGCGGCAGCTGACATCAAGAGCCATGCAGCGGGTGAATTCTCTAAGCCAGTCAGTTTCATTGACACCAAAATGGTGCGTTGCAAGACGGGCGGCAAAGCTAGTTACTTCCTGCAGTACAGTACTGCGTCGCGGATGCCGTATGATGGACCGTTGGATTCTGCATGAAAGATGCCGTGTAATGGATTGTTGGACTCCGCATGAAAAGGCCCAGGGTGTTGCAGGGTGTAGAGTGGTGAAAGTGATATTGCCGGTTGGTTGTGTGCAAACCAAACCATGCAAGAGATTTAGGGAGCCATCACGGCTCATCGTGTAACCGCAGCGTCAAGCCACATGCACCCGCAGCCCCTTTCCCGTCCCGTCCACGGCTGTTCCCCCGCGCTACCAAGGCTGGTGCCTTAGCAGCAACCGCGGCGTCAAGCCACATGCACCCGCAGCCTCTTTCCCGTCCCGTCCACGGCTGTTCTCCCGCGCTACCAAGGCTGGTGCCTCAGCAGCAACCGCGGCGTCAAGCCACATGCACCCGCAGCCCCTTTCCCGTCCCGTCCACGGATGTTCCCCCGGGCTGGTGCCTCAGCAGCAACCGCGGCGTCAAGCCACATGCACCCGCAGCCCTATTCCCGTCAAGGTGACGCTGAACAAGTATGTTGTTAGTGAAAGTAATATTGGGCATGGGTACTTTCGCTGCGGGGTCTGATTGCTCGCAATGCTGACCAAATCCGCTTGACTGTCCTCGTCTCTCAACTCAAACTTGTCAACTCCTTAATTGTTACAATGTTGATAGAATCACCAACGACGAGAACTGCGCGCTCAAGATGTATGAACAGGCCAAATCAAGGCTGCGCTCGCTGGAGGCCGTCACAGTGCAAGGTTAGGAAGGCAATGCCTGCTTTGCAATGCACATCAGAACTACAGCAGTATGAGGAAAGAAGAAGGATTATGGCGCCGGGGGGGTGGCGAAGGGGGAGGGGGGCGAACCGCGAGTTGACTTTGTTGATCGCGTTGTCTCCCTGCGGGCTCGCCGCCGGCTGACATTGAGGAGGTGCTGTTGAAGGCTAAGGAAGGACTTCCACGGCCCCAGGACCAGCGATGGCGTCCGGCAGCACAGCGAAGCGTACGCCGCGCAGATGCGCATGGAGCTCAGCGCTAAAGCGTGAGAGATACTGTCTAGCAGCAGCGCTGCGCTGAGCTCCAGCGCGTCGAGCTCCCAGTTTTCCCAGCGCTCGCGCGCCCAGCGCTAGCGTGCCTGGCGCTCGGGTCACGCCGTGTTGCAGGTGGTAAGCAGGGTCAGTCCCGTCCGTGCCCTAGATTTATCTAAGTGGCCTCCTGTCTACACCCCGCTTGCTAATGGTTTCCCGCGTCATGTATGCCTTGCTCCGCAGGCCCTGATCGCCCAGCTGCTCGCCAATGGCCGCCGCCAGGCGACTTGGTTGCCGCAGCGGCACAGCAGGGCGCCGCAGCTGTCGATGCCCAGGCCAACGGTAACGGGGCAGAGGCGAGTGGCAGCAGAGCGGGGGCTGAGAAGGAGGCGATGCTGCAGGGTGCGCTGGCGCTGCAGGGCGAGAGGGTAAGCAACATGTCCTGCAGCGGCACCTGCGAATGCGAAATGCTTATGCTTGTTCTGTCTCGTGTCCTAACACATTCGTTGTGTGTGCATGCAGAAGAAGGCAACCGCTGCAATAAAGAAGGGACGGGACCAGAACGGCAAGGTAGGCATACCGACCGGGAAAGTGACAGGCTGGGTAGCGTCATTCTTTCGTCTCTCTAATGCTCCTTTTCTTGCTGTCAAAATGCAGGACCAGAAAGCGCGCAAGGGGTGACAAGGGCGACAGCAAGGGCAAGGGCGCCAAACGCAAGGGCTGCACTTCCAAGCGCCAGAAGGCAAGTGTACTTCTCGAGGTAGCCATAGGTGCCTTTGTGGTTGCAACGCCTGCCTGTGCCTTGCCATAGCCCGTGCTTTGGTGTGCGTGCTACGCCGGTTACTTATGCAAAGCATTCTTTGTGTGTATGCCCCCAGGTGGAGCCGGCGTCAGTGGAGGAGGTCACGTCTGACAGCAGCACGAGCGATGGCGACGACGATGATGACAAGTAATAGTGAGTTGCTGCGGGGAATGCTGCGTGTCTGTCTTGATGGCTCTCCTCCTGTCTCTAGCCCTCTTACCGTGGCGTGTCCCCTGGCCCTGCCGTCCGCAGGATTGGCTGACTGGACCTCATTCGGCAGATTGCAATCAAGCTAGCAGCACATGTGTAAATTCAATACCTGAGGCAGGCAACGCATGCGTTAGGGAGTCCAGCATAGGTCCCAACGCAGCATGTTGGGTGCACGCACACTACTTGGGGACGGGACGCTTGGCGCCTGCGCGCACATCAAAATGAGCCATGCAAGGGATGTGTGATTGGATTAGGCACTCGACATGAGACAATGAGACAATTGCATGCGTAACAAGCGCAATCCGTTGTAACAGACCTGGAATGCGTCCATTCATGCGTCCGTGCCTGCGTTCGGGCCTGCGTTCGGGGTTGCGTATCGACGCCGGGCAGTGGCTTGCGTTAGGTAACGCAATGCGAACAGCATGCTTTGTACCTTGCTTTTTGCTTAACGCAACCGGCATTTGTGCGATTCGCATGCTTTATTGTGCGTTGCGGTAAGCATGAAACGCATGCGTGCCAGCCAGAGTTGAGCACGGGGACATGAGGGTGTTGGAGCATTTGCGTTAGCAACGCAAGTGATTGTGCGTGACGCATGCGTATGATGCATGCGGAGCATGCTTCCCGCACGTGCTTTTCATGCTTCCCGCATGCGTACAGGCCCTGCTTTTCGCACGCTAACGCACGCCCTAACGCACAAACCCGTCCTTATAGTGGCTAACCTGGACGAATCAGACACGGAAGATGAAACAGCTGGTGAGCCGGAGGGGGAGGACGGGGATGGGATGCAGCAGGGCGGGAAGAAGCAGGGTAAGGGCGGCAGGGGCGCACCAAAAGGAAAGCAGCAGCAGCAGCAGCAGCAGCAGCAGCAGCAGCAGCAGCAGCAGCAGCACCAGCAGCGGGGTCGGGAGCGGGAAGACGAGCAGCAGCAGGCGGGCGGTAGACAGACAGCACCGCGAGGCCGCATGCGCACCGGGCGTCGGCCACCACCTCCCCCCCGCCCAGCGACCTATGGGAGGAAGAGGATGAGTTGACGGCGACTGTAGACATAGAGCAGGAGGCGGACCAGCGGCTGGCGCTGCAGCGCGCAAACGGGACCTCAGGGGCGGGAACGAGCGCTGCGGCTCCCCGCACGCAGCGCCACGCCTTCATTGCCTCCGCCTTCCGGAGGATGGGGCCCGAGTACACTACGCTGGAGGTGGTAGAGAGCATGCCGTGGCTCTCCCAAATTACCAGCGCGATGGGTGCGCGGGCGCCCACCAAGGACGCCAACGCGTTCCGCGACTGGCTGATGCGGGCGCAGTCCAACCTCAAGCGGAAGCGGGCCGCCGCCCGCACAGCCGTCACCGCCGCGACCATAGCAGCAGCGCGCAAGACGCGGCAGAAGCAGCTAGACGAGCTGAACGACGAGCTGCTGGAGCTCATGGAGTTCCGCGAGCTGCTGCCGTGGCTCTACGCGCAGGCGAAGGGGCACGCGCCGCTCATGCGCATGCTGCAGTTCAGCGAGGATGGCGACATCGACGTCCTGTTCTCGCAGGCACGGCAGCTGCAGATGCAGTCGGAGGCGAGCGGCGCCAAGCCGCCGCCACCGCCGCCACCGCCGTCGCAGCAGCAGCAGCAGCAGCAGCAGCAGCAGCAGCAGCAGCAGCAGCAGCTGGGCTTGTGGGCACGTGGGAGTAGGCGTGTAGGTACATACGGTTTGCCTCATCGTAGGCCTTGATTGCCTTGCTTCGGGACCGCATTGCCTGCATGTACTTTAGCACCGTGTCCTTCATCACGCCGCCAATTTAGCCTCTAGGTTCCCTAGAGGCATTTCCACTACTGAGGGACACAACATTGAACAACCCTGGCCGGGTATGTGACCCTCGCCGTTGAGGGTCGGGCTTTGACATGGGGTTTGGCACAGTGTTTGGCACATCGGTAGTGGTTTGCCTCCCGGGTTAAGTCGCGTTTGCTATGTTTCCGCGTTGCGGGTCCTCCCACTGACAGAAGTTGTTCACGAGCTAACTTACGTTCATTGCGGTTTGCGACGTTGTGGTGATGTATGCCGGCTGGTCATGTTTTGCGGATTGCCTTCCTGCTTCACCTTCCGCGACCGCTTTGTGAGCAGTGGCCTGCCTGACAAGTCATGAGGTGCTGTCGCTTGCGCAGCCCGTCCTAATGGCTTTTCCCGGAATTGTAGAATGCGCGTCCTTTTTTTGCCCCGCGACAGTACTTCGTAAATTATTGGGGTAAGCTGTCGCGGGAGCTTGGCAGAAGGAGTTTAGCGAAAGACAGCAGCCGCCGGAGTTTAGCAAAAGGAGTTTGGCGAAAGACAGCAGCCGGAAAGGCTCGGAACTTGCGAGTTGGGGCCAGGTGGGCATACGTGGGATATTCAGGCTATAGGCGTAAGCGGACCTGCAGGTGAGCAAGTGTGTGTGTGTGGGGGGGACCGAGTATACCTGATTGGTCGAAAGGGTGGGTTGGCCGGGGGCCGCGGGCAGACGCTCGGGCGCGCCGTGTGTGCGGGGGCAAGGCGGTGCCTTGCCAGCCGCTGTAGCCGGGGGCGCCACGGCCACGTCGGGGTGGCGCTTTCGGAGTGTTGTGCGGGGAGTCGCGGCTGTCATGCCGGGCTGGCCCAAGACGGTGCCCGAAGTCGTTTGCACGGGACCGTGTGTGCGGGAAGCCGTGGCTGCCATGCCCGGTTTGCCCATGTGCGGGAGGCCGTGGCTGCCACGCCCGACTTGCCCAAGACGGTGCCCGTTAGGGACCGTGTCCTGGCCGCGTGACTGTGGGCGTGCCTAGAGCGTGGCTCGGACGCACACGGTCACGTGTTGCCTTTCGTTGTCCGCAATCTCTGGCGGCCTGGAGCGAGGCTCGGCGCCGGGATGTGCGTGCCTCACGACTTTCAGTGGCCCTGACGTAGGTGATTCCGGCTGGCTGCCGAACTAAGCGCGCCGGTGAAGGAGCATGAGGCGGTGTTAAGTCTCGGCCACCGTTGGCCAAGAGGAACGGGCCATGCCGGCGACCGATGCTGGCCTGCCGGGACAGCGCGCCGCTTGGCATCGGCATCGGTCAGCGGCGCGGGCGTGGGCAGCAGCACTCAGCCGCGCGGGCGTGGGAAGCAGTGCGGAGCAGATGCCGCTGCAGGTGAAAACGTCTGCTTCCTGTCATTCGGATGCCCCGTCGTGTTGAGATGCCGGCAGCATCGCAGCAGCAAGCCTAGTACAGCGTGGCAGCGGCGGCCAGCGGCGGGGCGCGCGCAGCGCCAGATTGGCGGCGCGGCACTTTGCGGTTACTTGGCAGCAGCCTCGTCAGCCTCGTATAGCGGCAGGTGCCCGCGCCTTAGCGTGAGGGACCACTGGCGTCCGCAGGCGTTGATGCAGCAGCTTTAGCGCAGAAGGGGCAGCATGCACTGCTATGACAGCAGTGGCGGTTTGGCGTGCGAGCGAGGTCCCGCGTCGACCATAGCGTTACGGTGGCAGTGGTGCAAGCGATTCAGCAGCAGTCGCGGGCTGGCTTCAGAGGCTCGCTCCCAGCAGCGTGGGAGTGCGGGGCGCGGCGGAATGCGACGCCTGACCGGCGGTCAGCGGCGGCTGCGGGCGTACACGCACAGCGACACCGCCTGCAGACTCCATGCAGCAGGCGGGCTTAAACGTGCTCTGACGGGCTCAGGAGCCGTGTCCGCGGGGTCCCAAGGGCGACAAGTCTCGAGGGCAGCAGCACCTGCCGTGGCACGGAGAGCCTTGCGCTTCGGCAGCACGCTGCAGCGTGGCGCGGGCGTTGCACCAAATGGTAGCAGTAGGGGCAGCAGCGATAGCAGCGACAGCAGCGATTCTGCGCGGGAAGCAGCTTTCTCTCAGTGGAGATACCGCCGACTTCATGCCGCCAGGTGACCATAGGCCAATCTGTTAGGTGTTGCGTGTGTGCTGCGTGTGGAGGAGTGATGCGGGGACATGTTGGTGCCCCGGGCGCCAGTAGAGCAAGCTGGACAAGGGGGGCCAGGGCGTATGGCTGGCATGCTGAGGCTGTTGTGGGCCGGGGGGGGGGCCCTGGCCGTTAACGCTGCCTAGTCCGCGCTATCAGACCGCTCACAGGCTCTCCAGGTGCATTTGGGCGTGCTCAAGCGTGCTCAGGCATGCACTCAAGTGTCTTCTGGCATGCCAAGCTATGGTGTGCGCAAGCGAGGCGTACTCTAATGCTCATCGGGCGCACAGCCGGCAAACGCAGCATATGGCGCACTCAGACGTGGATGGTTCTTGCGTATGGCAGTCTTAGGGCACGGCCATCAGTGCGGAAGCTTGCAAGCGCCTGTGGGTGCAGCGGCATCTAGGTGGCGGCAGGTTTTGCGCTTTCCCGGGTTCCCGTTTTCCCTGCCGCCTGATGCTTGGTACCGTAATCGAGTGTACATGCGTAGTGTAGGCAAACCGTTGTGCATACGACGATCGGGAAACCCGGGCTTGCTAAGAGTCACGACAGGCACATGCTGTGGGCGCGCGCTATAATTAAGGGGTTTGCCCTCCGCCTTTGCCGGAGTGTGGATAGCGCGCGCAAGGCGGAGCCCGCGAGCTGCCTGTGGCTGGCCCTAGAGCTAGCTAGGGTTGCTGCATGCGGCTCGCATGCCCAATATTGCATCCCCCGATGCACATGTTGGATGCTGCGTGTGTGGGTACTTGCTTGTTGGCGTAGCTGGCGCGTGGGGGGGTGACGTTATAGCTGCTGGAGCGGGCGTGGGCGTGTCGTGTGACGTGGACGTGCATATTGAGAAATGTTTGTGGACCGATATAATGTGGAATTAGCCTCTACGTTCCCTAGAGGCATTTCCACTACTGAGGGACACAACATTGAACAACCCTGGCCGGGTATGTGACCCTCGCCGTTGAGGGTCGGGCTTTGACATGGGGTTTGGCACAGTGTTTGGCACATCGGTAGTGGTTTGCCTCCCGGGTTAAGTCGCGTTTGCTATGTTTCCGCGTTGCGGGTCCTCCCACTGACAGAAGTTGTTCACGAGCTAACTTACGTTCATTGCGGTTTGCGACGTTGTGGTGATGTATGCCGGCTGGTCATGTTTTGCGGATTGCCTTCCTGCTTCACCTTCCGCGACCGCTTTGTGAGCAGTGGCCTGCCTGACAAGTCATGAGGTGCTGTCGCTTGCGCAGCCCGTCCTAATGGCTTTTCCCCCACCCACCCACCCTTTACGTGAAGTTGCTTCGGGGGTTTGCCCTCCGCCTTTGCCGGAGTGTGGATAGCGCGCGCAAGGCGGAGTCCGCGAGCTGCCTGTGGCCGCCAATGGTGTGCATGGCATCGTAGTTGATACCCCACACCGGACTGAAGTACCACAGCTCGTACAGAGGGCAGGTGACACCTGGCGCTCCACCTGCAGCTGCTTGCCACGCACGCCGTTCACCAGGCGCCAGCATAAGCTCAGCTGGATCAACTGGCGCATACAAGAGCTCCAAGAGTGTTCGCTGGGCCGGAGGAAGATCAGCATGAACTCCTGCACCGCCTGCTGCTGTGCCCACTGTGCCCGCTGTCACGCCGCGTGTGCCCGCTATGGCCCGTGTGCCCGCTGCTGCCGTGGCGGCTGTACCGCGCGCTGCCCCACCCGTTGTTTCCGGCGCTGGTGCATTGTGCCAGTTGGCACCCATGACAGGACCCGCTGCATCCGCATGGCGCCTGCCTGCACCAGCCCTTAAGGTGGCTGCAGCCGCCGCTGCACGCCATCCGGTGGCCCCCCCAACAGGTGCAGGTGCTGCTGGTGCCGGCATACGAGCTGCCGCACGCCAGCCTGCGACTGCTGCAACTGCCGTTCCAAGCTGGTCAGTCGGTACCTGCGCGGCAGCCGCTACAGCTGCCGCACGCCAGCCTGTGACTTGCACAGCTGTAGCTTCCGTCTCCTCCTCCGTCTCCTCCTGCTCCTCGAGGTCGTCCGTTGACTCCGTGTCGCTCTCAGCCTCGGTATCGGAGTCCGTACTTGCTGTTGCTGCCCGTGCTGCACCTGCAGGACGCCTTGCCGCCACACGCCCGGGGGGGATGTGCTTCCCCGCTAAGCCTGGCGCAGTGGATGGCCTTCAGGCAGCAAGGTGCGGTGCCCGCAGTACACGGTCTTGTGGCCCACACGGTGGCCCCGCAGCTTGCACTTGAAGCAACCCTCAGGTGCCGGTGATGGCTGCATAGGGGGTTCCATGCATTTAATTTAATGACGGGGGTGACATGCGCAGCTTAGTACTTTTGGTGGGGCTCCTGCAATCCTGACCAGTCTCCCACTCGCCGCCTACCTTGATGCCGACGTACTTCTGCAGGCCTCGGTAGTCCGAGATCAGGCCGATGCACTTGACACGGCACGTGAACTCGAAGTCCTGCAGACCTTTTGACAGAGCATCCCCGTCAATGCAGGCAACACCCACACGGTCCAGGTAGGCGAGCTCGTCCTTGATCATGGCCAGCATATGCTGCGTGTCCATGGGCTCCGGTCGCTTCTGGCCGGGGATCTTGGTGTTGCCGCCCATGATTGTCAGCACAGTGCAGTAGCCCAGCTTGTGGCGCTTCTCAGGTGGCGCGTTCACCACCACCAGCAGCCACGGCACACTGGAGCGCTCATGCTCATCCGACGGCACCTGTGTTGTGGGGATGGGGTTGGGATAGATAGGGTGAACGGGGGGGGGGGCGACTTGGTAACTCTTTATTTGTCTTGTCACATCCAGCTGCGCTTTCGCTCACTCAATCTTACCACGAAAGGGTCCGTGATGAGAAGGACCAGTAGGTTGCGGTCACTGGCCGCAAAGCCAGGGTCCGTCTCGCAGCACCTGTGCCACCACCTCGGCGTCCACGATGTCCTTAAGCAGCAGGCCCGTGCTGTCCTGCCGGCTACGCCATGCCTTGAGCTCTGCAGCAATCTCCGGGGGTTCGCCCAAAGGCGCTGCACGAACTGCGAGATGGGGTTGTACGTCAGGCGTGCGAGCCTCAGACCGAGGGCGCCCGCACGTCATGGGCTGTCCCCGCCGCGGATATTTGGTCTCGGTGAGGATCAGGATGTCCGCATTCCATGTTTTCTGCTTCTCCACGAATGGCGGCTAGGTTAGTGAGGAGGCCGCGGGCATTCAGTGTGACAAGGTGGCATGTGTGTGAGCCGGAGGGCGCGATTGGTAGTGCCTGTTCTACTTTCGGTGCGTGGGCGGCGTTAAGGCATGCTTCCAGTGTGGCTTGTCTGGTCTTGTGCTTAGGCGGTGGTTGGTTTAGTGCGCGTGGAGCAGGTTTGGGCGGTGGTTGGCGTTCTGCGGTCGGCTCTTCGTAGGGGAGGTAATGGTGTGGGGTAGTGTAGGGGGGCTTGTGTGTGGGCGGGGTTCCATGTGTGGGCGAGCGGGTTTCGTCTGTGTAGGCGGGAAGAGGGGGGCCCAATTAGCTGCTTTTCGTGGTTGGTGGGAGAGCCCATGGCCCTGAGCAGGGCGAAGGTGAGCGTGTTGGTTCGGCGTTTTTTGGGTGGTGTGGTGGGGTTGGCGGCTGGGCGTGTTTGTCGATGGTGCCCTGCGCGCTAGGGCCACCGGACGCAGTATCAACTGGCTTGTAACTGTGGCCTCATTAGTGCCGTCCAATTGGTTTGGTTGTGAGTCCGGGGGTCGAGCGCCACGACCGGTTTACAGCTGAGTGCAGGGCCGGGGCACGAAGCAGCTCACCGCACAGGCAATTGGTTTGGTTGTGAGTCGGGGTCGAGCGCCACGACTGGTTACAGCTGAGTGGCAGGGCCGGGGCACGCAGCAGCTCACCGCACAGGCAATTGGTTTGGTTGTGAGTCGGGGTTGAGCGCCACGACCGGTTTACAGCTGAGCGCAGGCCGGGGCACGCAGCAGCTCACCGCACAGGCAATTGGTTTGGTTGTGAGTCGCGGTCGAGCGCCACGACTGGTTACAGCTGAGTGCAGGGCCGGGGCACGCAGCAGCTCACCGCACAGGCAATTGGCTTGGTTGTGAGTCGGGGTTGAGCGCCACGACTGGTTACAGCTGAGTGCAGGGCCGGGGCACGCAGCAGCTCACCGCACAGGCAATTGGTTTGGTTGTGAGTCGGGGTCGAGCGCCACGACTGGTTTACAGCTGAGTGCAGGGCCGGGGCACGAAGCAGCTCACCCGCACAGGCAATTGTTTTGGTTTGAGTCGGGGTTGAGCGCCACGACCGGTTACAGCTGAGTGCAGGGCCGGGGCACGCAGCAGCTCACCGCACAGGCAATTGGTTGGGTGCTTTGAGTCGGGTCGAGCGCCACGACTGGTTACAGCTGAGTGCAGGGCCGGGGCACGCAGCAGCCTACCGCACAGGCGATGGGTTTGGTTGTGAGTCGGGGTCGAGCGCCACGACTGGTTACAGCTGAGTGCAGGCCGGGGCACGAAGGCAGCTCACCGCACAGGCAATTGGTTGGTTGTTGAGTCGGGGTCGAGCGCCACGACTGGTTACAGCTGAGTGCAGGGCCGGGGCACGCAGCAGATTGCCGCACAGGCAATTGGTTTGGTTGTGAGTCGGGGTCGAGCGCCACGACTGGTTACAGCTGAGTGCAGGGCCCGGG
The DNA here is from genome assembly GCA_016834595.1 of Chlamydomonas schloesseri. Lineage (NCBI taxonomy): Eukaryota > Viridiplantae > Chlorophyta > Chlorophyceae > Chlamydomonadales > Chlamydomonadaceae > Chlamydomonas > Chlamydomonas schloesseri. The sequence continues at coordinate 4,465 of JAEHOD010000195.1, read as the reverse complement.
GCACGCAGCAGCTCACCGCACAGGCAATTGGTTGGTTGTGAGGTCGGGGGGGTCGAGCGCCACGACCGTGTTACAGCTGAGTGCAGGGCCGGGGCACGCAGCAGCTCACCGCACAGGCAATTGTTTTGGTTGTGAGTCGGGGTTTGAGCGCCACGACCGGTTCAGCTGAGTGCAGGGCCGGGGCACGCAGCAGCTCACCGCACAGGCAATTGGTTTGGTTGTGAGTCGGGGTCGAGCGCCACGACCGGTTACAGCTGAGTGCAGGGCCGGGGCACGCAGCAGCTCACCGCACAGGCAATTGGTTTGGTTTGTGAGTCGGGGGTCGAGCGCCACGACCGGTTACAGCTGAGTGCAGGCCGGGGCACGAAGCAGCTCACCGCACAGGCAATGGTTTGGTTGTGAGTCGGGGTTGAGCGCCACGACTGGTTACAGCTGAGTGCAGGGCCGGGGCACGCAGCAGCTCACCGCACAGGCAATTGTTTTGGTTGTGAGTCGGGTCGAGCGCCACGACCGTTACAGCTGAGTGCAGGGCCGGGGCACGCAGCAGCTTGCCGCACAGGCAATTTGGTTTGGTTGTGAGTCGCGGTTGAGCGCCACGACTGGTTACAGCTGAGTGCAGGGCATGGGCACGCAGCAGCTCACCGCACAGGCCAATTGGTTTGGTTGTGAGTCGGGGTCGAGCGCCACGACCGGTTACAGCTGAGTGCAGGGGCCGGGGCACGCAGCAGCTCACCGCACAGGCAATTGGTTTGGTTGTGAGTCCGGGGTCGAGCGCCACGACCGGTTACAGCTGAGTGCAGGGCCGGGGCACGAAGCAGCTTGCCGCACAGGCAATTGGTTTGGTTGTGAGTCGGGGTCGAGCGCCACGACTGGTTACAGCTGAGTGCAGGGCCGGGGCACGCAGCAGCTCACCGCACAGGCAATTGGTTGGTTGTGAGTCGGGGTCGAGCGCCACGACGGTTACAGCTGAGTGCAGGGCCGGGGCACGCAGCAGCTCACCGCACAGGCGATGGGTTTGGTTGTGAGTCGGGGTTGAGCGCCACGACTGGTTACAGCTGAGTGCAGGGCCGGGGCACGCAGCAGCTCACCGCACAGGCAATTGGTTTGGTTGTGAGTCGGGGTCGAGCGCCACGACTGGTTACAGCTGAGTGCAGGGCCGGGGCACGCAGCAGCACACCGCACAGGCAATTGGTTTGGTTGTGAGTCGGGGTCGAGCGCCACGACTGGTTACAGCTGAGTGCAGGGCCGGGGCACGCAGCAGCTCACCGCACAGGCAATTGTTTTGGTTGTGAGTCGGGGTTGAGCGCCACGACTGGTTACAGCTGAGTGCAGGGCCGGGGCACGCAGCAGCTCACCGCACAGGCAATTGGTTTGGTTGTGAGTCGGGGTCGAGCGCCACGACTGGTTACAGCTGAGTGCAGGGCCGGGGCACGCAGCAGCTCACCGCACAGGCAATTGGTTTGGTTGTGAGTCGGGGTTGAGCGCCACGACTGGTTACAGCTGAGTGCAGGGCCGGGGCACGCAGCAGCTCACCGCACAGGCAATTGGTTTGGTTGTGAGTCGCGGTTGAGCGCCACGACCGGTTACAGCTGAGTGCAGGGCCGGGGCACGCAGCAGCTCACCGCACAGGCAATTGGTTTGGTTGTGAGTCGGGGTTGAGCGCCACGACCGGTTACAGCTGAGTGCAGGGCCGGGGCACGCAGCAGCTCACCGCACAGGCAATTGGTTTGGTTGTGAGTCGGGGTCGAGCGCCACGACCGGTTACAGCTGAGTGCAGGGCCGGGGCACGCAGCAGCTCACCGCACAGGCAATTGGTTTGGTTGTGAGTCGGGGTCGAGCGCCACGACTGGTTACAGCTGAGTGCAGGGCCGGGCACGCAGCAGCTCACCGCACAGGCAATTGGTTTGGTTGTGAGTCGGGGTGAGCGCCACGACCGGTTACAGCTGAGTGCAGGGCCGGGGCACGCAGCAGCTCACCGCACAGGCAATTGGTTGGTTGTGAGTCGGGGTCGAGCGCCACGACCGGTTACAGCTGAGTGCAGGGCCGGGGCACGCAGCAGCTCACCGCACAGGCAATGGTTTGGTTGTGAGTCGGGGTCGAGCGCCACGACTGGTTACAGCTGAGTGCAGGGCCGGGGCACGCAGCAGCTCACCGCACAGGCAATGGTTTGGTTGTGAGTCGGGGTTGAGCGCCACGACTGGTTACAGCTGAGTGCAGGGCCGGGGCACGCAGCAGCTCACCGCACAGGCAATTGGTTTGGTTGTGAGTCGGGGTGAGCGCCACGACGGTTACAGCTGAGTGCAGGGCCGGGGCACGCAGCAGCTCACCGCACAGGCAATTGGTTTGGTTGTGAGTCGGGGTGAGCGCCACGACTGGTTACAGCTGAGTGCAGGGCCGGGGCACGCAGCAGCTCACCGCACAGGCAATTGGTTTGGTTGTGAGTCGGGGTCGAGCGCCACGACTGGTTACAGCTGAGTGCAGGGCCGGGGCACGCAGCAGCTCACCGCACAGGCAATTGGTTGGGTTGTGAGTCGGGGTCGAGCGCCACGACTGGTTACAGCTGAGTGCAGGGCCGGGGCACGCAGCAGCTCACCGCACAGGCAATGGTTGGTTGTGAGTCGGGGTGAGCGCCACGACTGGTTACAGCTGAGTGCAGGGCCGGGGCACGCAGCAGCTCACCGCACAGGCAATTGGTTTGGTTGTGAGTCGGGGTTGAGCGCCACGACCGGTTACAGCTGAGTGCAGGGCCGGGGCACGCAGCAGCTCACCGCACAGGCAATGGTTGGTTGTGAGTCGGGGTTGAGCGCCACGACCGGTTACAGCTGAGCAGGGCCGGGGCACGCAGCAGCTCACCGCACAGGCAATTGGTTTGGTTGTGAGTCGGGGTCGAGCGCCACGACTGGTTACAGCTGAGTGCAGGGCCGGGGCACGCAGCAGCTCACCGCACAGGCAATTGGTTTGGTTGTGAGTCGGGGTTGAGCGCCACGACTGGTTACAGCTGAGTGCAGGGCCGGGGCACGCAGCAGCAGCTCACCGCACAGGCAATTGGTTTGGTTGTGAGTCGGGGTTGAGCGCCACGACGGTTACAGCTGAGTGCAGGGCCGGGGCACGCAGCAGCTCACCGCACAGGCAATTGGTTTGGTTGTGAGTCGGGGTTGAGCGCCACGACTGGTTACAGCTGAGTGCAGGGCCGGGGCACGCAGCAGCTCACCGCACAGGCAATTGGTTTGGTTGTGAGTCGCGGTGAGCGCCACGACTGGTTACAGCTGAGTGCAGGGCCGGGGCACGCAGCAGCTCACCGCACAGGCAATTGGTTTGGTTGGTTGTGAGTCGGGGTCGAGCGCCACGACTGGTTACAGCTGAGTGCAGGGCCGGGGCACGCAGCAGCTCACCGCACAGGCAATTGGTTTGGTTGTGAGTCGGGGTTGAGCGCCACGACCGGTTACAGCTGAGTGCAGGGCCGGGGCACGCAGCAGCAGCTCACGCACAGGCAATTGGTTTGGTTGTGAGTCGCGGTTGAGCGCCACGACTGGTTACAGCTGAGTGCAGGGCCGGGCACGCAGCAGCAGCTCACCGCACAGGCAATTGGTTGGTGGTGAGTCGGGGTGGGGTTGAGCGCCACGACCGGTTACAGCTGAGTGCAGGGCCGGGGCACGCAGCAGCTCACCGCACAGGCAATTGGTTTGGTTGTGAGTCGGGGTTGAGCGCCACGACTGGTTACAGCTGAGTGCAGGGCCGGGGCACGCAGCAGCTCACCGCACAGGCAATTGGTTTGGTTGTGAGTCGGGGTTGAGCGCCACGACTGGTTACAGCTGAGTGCAGGGCCGGGGCACGCAGCAGCTCACCGCACAGGCAATTGGTTTGGTTGTGAGTCGGGGTTTGAGCGCCACGACTGGTTACAGCTGAGTGCAGGGCCGGGGCACGCAGCAGCTCACCGCACAGGCAATTGGTTTGGTTGTGAGTCGGGGTTCGAGCGCCACGACTGGTTACAGCTGAGTGCAGGGCCGGGGCACGCAGCAGCTCACCGCACAGGCAATTGGTTTGGTTGTGAGTCGGGGTTGAGCGCCACGACTGGTTACAGCTGAGTGCAGGGCCGGGGGCACGCAGCAGCTCACCGCACAGGCAATTGGTTTGGTTGTGAGTCGGGGGTTGAGCGCCACGACTGGTTACAGCTGAGTGCAGGGCCGGGGCACGCAGCAGCTCACCGCACAGGCAATGGGTTTGGTTGTGAGTCGGGGTTGAGCGCCACGACTGGTTACAGCTGAGTGCAGGGCGGGGCACGCAGCAGCTCACCGCACAGGCAATTGGTTTGGTTGTGAGTCGGGGTCGAGCGCCACGACTGGTTACAGCTGAGTGCAGGGCCGGGGCACGCAGCAGCAGCTCACCGCACAGGCAATTGGTTTGGTTGGAGTCGGGGTTGAGCGCCACGACTGGTTACAGTGAGTGCAGGGCCGGGGCACGCAGC
>JAEHOD010000194.1:0-47419 GCA_016834595.1 Chlamydomonas schloesseri | reverse complement strand
TGCTTGTTTCTGGTCACACTTCTCGCTGTGGTGCAGGTCGGAGGTGTAACCAACCTCAATGATGTACACCTTGTGTTGCCGCGGGCGTTGGGGCGCAGCCACTCAATGAGGCCTTGGTGGTAGAGCGCGTTGTCTCCTATCCAGCGTCCGGTGATGAACACCGTCTGCAGCGGGTCGACCACAGCGTCCAAGGCCGGCTGCAGGCGGCTACTGATGGCCTTGGACACCACCTTGAAGTCACAGTTGAGCAGCGTGATGGGGCGGTAGGACGAGTTGAGTTGAGTGTTACAGGTGGTCCCTTCTCGGGCTCGCGGGTCACTCCCCTGACCATCACACCTGGCGATAAGAGCTAGCCGTGTTTGTGTCATGAGATGTTTGCCTCAGTCAAGTCCAGTGTCGACTCAGCAGTGTTAGGACTAGCGAGTGCATCACTGAATCAGGAAAGTGGCACCCCATGCTGTTCAACAGGCAGAAACGCAGGTAAATACAAGGGAACCCGTCAAAACCAGTGTCCCAACATCCCTGAATCCCCACCGGACCTGCAACTTCTTCCCATCTCAAAAGACACACACATGGCTATGACACTCGCGACTCATGTTTTTTCAGTTCATTTGGCCTACTGTCATGCTGAGCAGCAGTGCAGTATTTTAGTGTAGTAGGTACGACAGCACACTCATACGTCTTCAGGCGCACGCACATCCGGAACGGCCACTTCCAACCTGTCTCCGCGTATACGCAAAAAAGGGTGTGTGTCGGTCACCTTCTGCCACGCCTTATCCCGCCGGCGCCGTGGTATCCCAAGGGAAGCGAAGTCGGTCAACAAGCCTCTGAAGCTAGCCAGGGCCACCGCCTTTGCCCGTTCTAAAGCCCTCACTCCGAATGGTCGCCGCGCCCGCATGTACCGCCGTGCACACTCCATCGCGTTCAGAGCAGCCAGCGCCACCACCTCCCAAACGCATTGCTGTATCTGCGCCGGATCCGGGCTCTCCAGCAGCCACACATGATGCCGCCGTACAGGGCAGCCCATGTCGGTGCGCTCAGCGTTGATCGTGTCTTGCAGCAGCTCCACCACACTTTGCGCGATGGGGCACTCCCAGAAGTGATGCAGGCGGGGTGAGGGCGACGGTGCCGGTGCTGCGCCGTAGACAAGGGCTGAGGGGGATATGTGCTGCAGACACATGTTTCGGGTGCGCTGCCATGGATGTGCGTGTTGCCCAGCATGCCGACGCCGTCTACGGCCAGCCGCCACAGAACCTCCTTGTGCTTCAGCTCCCACCGTACATACCATACCGATGTCATGTGCCGCCGGAACAGCACCAAGCGCTGGCGTCCAGGGGCGGGGGGCAACGTGATGCCGAGTGCTTCAGCCACATATGCGTTGTGCAATCGCGATCGCTCCTCGTTGACGCCGGATAGTTGCATGGCGGTCCCATCCCGTACAGTCAATGCAGCTAGGGAACGGGGCGCTGGTGCCCCTGGACGTGCCATCCCACGCGGCCTACTATCATGGCCACCACCTGGTCTTCCGTGGGCACCTCCGTGGCCAAAGCTGGGGCTGCTGGGGCTGCTGGGGCTGCTGGGGGGGTCGCTGGAGGGTCCGCTGCGGGGGCAGCTGGGGCTGGGATACCGCCGGGGGGGATGGTGGGCTGCAGAGGGGGTGGGGACGGCCTGTGGCGTGTCTGTGCTAGCGTGCAGGTGCTGGCGCGCTGCCGCCGCCCACGTGGGATGGACATCTGACAGGAGGGAGTTGACGGCGGCGATGGCCTGTACCCGGTCGGTAAAGGCGCTGGCCACGACGCCAGATGGCTTGCAGTTGCTCCCGCACTAGCTGCGCCCACTCCATGGCCAGCACAGTGAAGATGTGGATGCCCGGGGCCGTGGCTAGGCGCTGACGCCACGAGGCTTCATAAGCGGCAAACGCGTCATAAACACGCACAGCGTCACCCAATGTGCGCAGGTGGCGGCATTCCGTGAGCTGCAGGTGGTACGCTTCGAGCCCGGGGCGGCGACCCAGGGGCGGCGCGTTGGGCAGCAGCGGGTTGCCCCAGAGCGGCACATTGACGCACCACGGGCCAGGAGTGAGTGGGGTAGCGCCGATGTCGACCGCGGGAGGGAGGTGTGCCAGAGCCGTGACAATGCGGTGGACGTCCGGTGGCAGAGAAGTGGTGCCCAGCCACGGGCCATCGGCGCGGGCCGTCAGCAGCGCCATGGGGCGGAAGCAGGGATGGTAGGACCGGAGGAGCTGCCCAAATACGCGCTGCCACGGCGCCTGGGTTGCAATGGGGCGGGTAGAGCCGTCACCACTCGCGTAGGCGGCAGCGCGTTTTGCCCAGCGCGCATAGATGTGCTGCCGCAGGGGAAGACTCCCAAAGCCGCCGGATACAGGGTGTCCCGGTAGGAGGCGGGCGGGAACGCCGGTGAGCCGTCGGTCGTGCTGGGATGGGCCCTGGCTGCGGTCGACCAGCTTGGCTACCGCCGCCTCCCAGGTGGCCAACGTGTCGGGCGGCGGTAGGCCGGAATGCTCCATGTGGTACGTGGCCATGTGGGTACCATACGCGGCGGCAGTGGAGGCACGCCCGAACATGGACAGGTGCATGTGGCTAATCTTATCCAGGCGCCGAGCCGCCTCCTCCGTTCGGTGCTTCCAGTCCAGGTCGGGCACTGTGGGCGGGTTGGTGAACGGCACGCCCAGCGCCGTGGCAGACGTGACGACGCGGATACCAGCAATGGAAGGTGCGTCGTGTGGCGCGCCAGTGGCGGTGGGCAGGGGCGCGGCGGGCAGGGGCGCGGCGGAAGCGGCGGGGGCGGCTGGGGCGGTGAGGGCGGCGGCAGCGGCAGCGGCGGGGGCGGCTGCGGTGGGGGCGGCGGGGGCGGCGGCAGCGGCGAGGGCGGCTGGGGCGGCTGGGGCGGCTGGGGCGGCGGGGGCGGCGAGGGCGGCTGCGGCGGGGGCGGGGGCGGCGGGGGCGGCGAGGGCGGCGGGGGCGGCGGGGGCGGGGGCGGCGGCGGCGGTGGGGGCGGCGGGGGCAGCGGCGGGGGCGGCTGCGGCGGGGGCGGCGGGGGCGGCGGCAGCGGCGGGGGCGGCTGGGGCGGCGAGGGCGGCGGGGGGCGGCAGTGGCGGGGGCCGCGGGGGCGGCGGGGGCGGCGGCGGCGGTGGGGGCGGCGGTGGCAGCGGCGGGGGCGGGGGCGGCGGCGGGGGGCGGCGGCGGGGGCGGCGGCGGAGGCGGCGGCGGCGGCGGCGGCGGAGGCGGCGGCGGCGGCGGGGGCGGCAGCGGCAGGGCCGGCGGGGGCGGCTGCGGCGGTGGGGGGCGGCGGTGGGGGGCGGCGGTGGGGGGCGGCGGGGGCAGCGGCGGGGGCTGGGGCGGGAGTGGGGGCGGGGGCGGCGGCGGCGGCGGGGCCGGCGGGGGCGGGAGCGGGGGCGGGGGCGGCGGCGCTGGGGCCGGCGGGCGCGGCGGCGGCGGGGGCTGTCGGAGCACGGGCAGGGGCACCGCTGGCGTGACCCACCAGCAGAAGTTCCACCTTGTCCAAGTTCAATTTCTGACCGGTCGCGCGCGCAAAACGGTCCATGTAGCCCAAGAATGCCGGCAGCTCCGCCGCTGAGGCCAGCGCTGCTTCTGTGTCATCAGCAAAAGCCGCCTCAATGGCAGTGGACTGCTGCGGGTCCGCGGGGTCGATGGGGATACCGACGCCACACTCCTTCAGCCAGCAGAAGAGGGCGTGGGCAATGAAGAGATACAACAGGGGGGCGAGGGGGCAGCCTTGGCGCACACCAGCGTAGATCTTGGCCGGGCGAGAGAGGAATCCGTTGACCCGAGCCACAGACACGGTATCGGTGAGCAGCAGTCGCACCCAGGAGATAAAGCTTGCGCCGGCGCCCATAGTGGCCATCACGTCATACAGGAAGTCGCGGTCAATGGTGTCGTACGCCTTGGCAAAGTCCAGGAAGGCGATGATGGCTTGACCGGCGCTGCCTTGTCAAGAGCAGGGGGAGGGAGCGGAGGAAGAGGATGTTGCTGCCAATGTCGCGCCCAGGGAGGAACGCCGATTGCTCCAGTGGGATGGTGGCTGCCAGGGCAGGGCTGAGGCGGTTGGCCAGCGCCTTGGTAAGGAGCCGGTAGTCGGAGCACAAGAGGGTGATGGGCCGATAGCTGCCAGCGTTGGCCCGATCACCACGCCCCTTGTACAGCACGGTAATGATGCCCTTCGTGAAGCCCGGCGGTGTGTGCTGGGTGGTGCCGATGGAGGTGAACAGCCGCGCAAGAAGGGGTGCAAAGGCATCCGGGGCAGACTTGTAGATGTCGGTGGGAAGGCCATCCCAGCCCGGCGACTTGCCAGGTTTGCTCGCCGCAATGACCGCCAACACCTCCTCCTGCGACACTGCGCTGGCGCCCGCCTCCTCCATGCGATCGGCTGGTAGCTGAGCTGAGTGTGCTGTGACGGCAGCCAGCACCGCCGTCTTGTCCACCGGGTTGAGATCGGGCGGGGGCTGCCCGATGGCAGCCCAGAAGTCCGCCACAATTTGTGCCGTGCGCCCGGGATCCGTAACCAGATGGCCATGCGCGTCGCGCAGAGCCGCAATGACGGTCGCTTCTTGCGGGGGATGAAGGGCCTCGGTGATGCAGGGGTTGGGGCGCTCGCCAGTACGGATCCAGTCAACCCGCATGCGGTGTGCGGTGGCTGCAGCCTCCGCCCGCACAGCGGCAGCAAGCGCAGCCTGGGCTGCGGCCATGGCACTGGCGTGGGCAGTGGGCTGCTGCGAAGCATCGGCCGCGGCACGGGCTGCCTCCAGGTTTGCACGCGCTGTGCTCACTGCTTGCGATGCCCGAAGCACGCGCCGCTTGGCTGCGTTATTGAGGGTGGCGAGTATGGCGGAGAGGCGCCGCTTGTAGGCTGGATACCACAGCAGGAATTCCTCGCCAGCTGGCGGCATGGCCGCCTGCTGGCCCGCCAGCCAAATGCGAAGCTGATCCACCAAGTCGTCATGATCCACGAAGGCAATGCCGCTGCGGCGCGAGCCGGGGCCACGCGCGGGCGGGCGGCGGGGAAGGAGGAGCATGGTGGCCACACGGTGGTCAGAGGGCGAGCTGGTTTCCACCGTGGTGCTGGGCACGTACGGCAGGAGCGCGCTGGAGACGTACATTCGATCGAGGCGCGCGCCACTGGCGTCCCCGTGAGCCAGCTTTTGCAGGTGCGTATAGTCGCGGCTGGCGGGGTGCAGGTGGCGGTGGGCGTCCACCAAGTCGGGACAGAGGCTGGTGAAGAGGGAGGCAGCGTAACCATCACGCTGCGCGCGGCCTGGGTTGGTGCTGTCCAATGCTGCATTCACGACAAAGTTGAAATCGCCAACCAGAACGTGCAGTCCAGGGGAGGAAACCCTTGGGGCGACGTGTTGCTGCACGAACTGGGCTCGGGCTGTTGGCGAGTGAGCGGGCAGGTAGACGTTGGTAAGGTGGATGGTGTGCCCGAGCCAGGTGAAGGAGAAGGTGGCAAGACGGCCGGTGGGCGACGCCCGAGCGGCGGCAGGGGCGGCGGCAGGCGGTCCGGCGGCGGCTGGAGAGCTGCTAGGGCTGGCCGCCGGCGCCGGCGCCGGCGGGGAGAGGGGAGGGGAGCTGCCGTCGGGCGTCGCTGCGGCGTCGTTGCCGGGGGTGCCGGGTTGGGGGGAAGGGGGAGGAGGGGGGGCGTCGCTGTGCGGCTGAGGGGACTGTGCTGGCGGCGGCGTGGCTGCTGGGCTGAGGAGGTGGGATGCCAGCAAGTCGGCTCGCACCAAGATAGCGACGCCAGCGTACGGGTCTTCAACCGGCGTGGCCCGGTACGCGACTAATCTCCAACCGGGCACGTGAAGCTGCTTAGCCACGGACTGGAGAGCCGCTTCAAAACGGCCGCGGTCACTAAGGCTGCGATGATGAGTCTCCTGGATGCACACCACGTCCAGGCGTAACGTGACCCACGTCTTCGCGGCGGCTGCTAGTTTGTTGAGTTGCTGGGGGAATGCTATGCCGCCAAGGTTGTGCGTGCCAATTCGAAGCGGTCGAAACGGCAGCTGCCAACCCTGGCGTGCCCGGCGCCGTGTCATGTGACGGCCCGGTCCTAATCGTCCTCCGCCGTGTCCATGCCGCCATCCGCGTCACCGGCGCTGCCGGCAACGGCCAGGGCGGCGAACGGGTTGGTGCCGCGCGCGCGTAGCTGCACGGTGCCGCCACCAGGCGGGCCACTGCCCCGGGGGCTTGGCGAGCCTGCCGCGGGCACAGCTCCCGTCGCCGGTCCAGCGGCCGCACAGAAGGCGGCCATGGCATGGTTGACCGCGGCCTCACCGCCGCCAGTCTCCATGGCAGTCAGGGCAGCAGTAGCGGCGGCGGCCAGGCCTGCGGCGGCGTGGGCCGCTGCCAGGCCAGACGCAGGGGGGTGCTTGCGGGCTGCGGCGGGTGCGGTGCGGTCCCGCCGTATGCGTTTGGCAACAGCCCCAACCAGCTGGTGCGGCGGAGACGGCGCAGCCGGCAGGGGAATATCCACCTGGAGCCCAGCGGCAAGGCGGCCACTGCGGCGCCGCCCAGCCACCACAGCACCGGGGGCTGACCGCGGCACCACCACAGCGACGCGCGCAGGGTGGGTGGTGCCTACCGGCGCGTCCACTGCGGCCAGCGGTCCAGGCATGCCTGCCTCCGCTGGCGCGTCCAACACCGCCGGCGGGCCGGCCGCGGCACTGACGGCCACCTGCGCGGCCGAGGACCCGTCCGCCATTGCTGCACGGCTGGCCGCCGCTGCGATGGGGCCAGGTGAGGGCACCGGTACCGCAAGGCTGCTGCCCCCGCCGGTATCCCCCGCATCCATGACCGGCGCTGGGGGCGGCGGGGCCGCGGCGCCCAGGGCCAGCGACGGGAGACTCCGCAGCATAGTGGTCAGCGCCGAGACCGCCGGCAGCTGAAGCACAGCCGCATAGGAACCCAGGCCGGCCTGCGACAGGGATGGCTACTGCTGCGCCTGCTGCTGCGCCTGCTGCTGCGCCTGCTGCTGCGCCTGATGCTGTGCCTGCTGTGGCGCCTGCTGTGGCGCCTGCTGCTGAGCCTGCTGCTGCACCTGCGGCTGCGCCTGTTGCTGCGTCTGCTGCTGCGCCTGCTGCTGCGCCTGCTGCTGCGTCTGCTGCTGCGCCTGCTGCTGCGTCGGCGGCTGTTTCGGCGGCTGCGCCGGCTGCGGCGCCGGCGGCTGCGCCGGCGGCTGCGCCGGCGGCTGCGCCAGCGGCTGTGCCGAGGGCACCGGGGGCGGAAGGGGGAAGAGCTTGGCCGGCAGCGCCAGCCCACCCGGGCCAGCCACGGGCCCAGACTGCTGCTGCGGCCGCTGCTGCTGCTGCTGCTGCTGTTGCTGTTGCTGTTGCTGCTGTTGCTCCTGCAGCTGCGGGCGCTGCGGCTGCAGCAGCTGCTGCTGCTGCTGCGCCGGCAGCGCCTGAGGCGGAGGCGGTGCCTGCAACTGGGATGGCGGGGCGCCGCCCCGCGGCGGCGGGGGCGGCGGGGGCGGACGACCAAAGAGCCCGGCCGGCAGCGCCAGCCCAACCGGGCCCGCCGCGGGCCCCACCCCACCCTGCATCGTGGTGGCCGGGCTGGCTGATGAGGTTACCGACAGCTGCTGCATGAGTAGGTGGACGGGCCCCACGGGTGCGGGCGGCGACCCCCCAGCCGCAGAGGGCGGTTGGGCAGGGCTGCTGCCGGCCGGCAGGCCTGCGGCGGCCCCTTGGCCACGGCGCCCCCGCGGGCAAGGAGCCAGGGCTGGAAAGACACAATCCTGGCGCTGCGGTGGCCCCTCACGCCCAGCCGCCCGGGCAGTCATGAGCCACGAAAAGCGCGCGGGGTGATCCGCGACACCGCCGTCAGAGTACTCCAGCTTGGGCGGCAGCAGGGTGGACCCCTGCTGGACCGTCACATACACACGCTGGTCGTTCTCCCGCAGCACGCGGGTGATACAGGCAGGCTGATACCGCTCCTGCAGGAAAGCTGCCAGATCCTCATCCCGGACGTCGGGGGGGAAACCGCCCACTGTGTACGCAGCACTGCCATCGCCCCAGTCAATAACGGTCAGCACAAGGGTGCCAACCGTGCCCAGCAGGTTGACGTGCGGCACCACCAGGGAGCCTGACTGCAACTGCGCCAGCACGCTGGGGGGAGCGCTGACCGGAAAGAGAAGGCTGTGAGCCCGGGGCGAGCCCGTACCCGCGCCGGGGTCGTCGCCATATTTAAACATGTACTGGCCGACACGTGCGCCGGGGAGCAGCTTGGCGATGGCGGCCGTGACCAGCTTCGCCGCCTCGTGCGCCGAGCTGGCGTCCGTAGCCGCGGAAAGGAGCCACTGTATGACGACAGTGCGACCGTTGACGTGTCGAATTATTGGGCGTGACCCGGATGTGCTCGGGCCAGCCATGTCGACGTCCGGTTTGGATGACATCCGCTGCTGGACGTCGCCGCCAAGCGGCAACGACTGAAGTTGAGCTGTATTGCTGCTGATATATAGATACTTGGCACCGAGGCTGTGTCGGAGGCCCAAACAACAGGGGCCGGTACCACTGGTTGCAAACACGGTCCCAAAAAGCGCGGAGCTGCTGTGGGCGAGAGCTGCTGTAGTCTGCTATGGCTGAGCTGTATTAACTGCGAGTAGGAGCGCTGTGGAAGGGCTGAGGCGGATGTCAGTTGAAAAAGCGGTCGGCCCTACAGCAGTTTTAGCCCCCTAACCCCCCCCCCTAACCCTTGGCACCCTGGTTAGGGAGCCCCCTAGGGTAAAGGGGTCGGCGAGGTTAGAGACCCACAAGGGTGACGGGGCAGTTACCCCCCCTAAGACTTAGGGGCCCCCCAGGGTAACCGGCCCCCCTAACCTTAGGGGCCCCCCAGGGTAACCGGCCCCCCTAACCTTAGGGGCCCCCTAGGGTAACCGGGTCCACGACCTTAGGGGCCCCCCCAGGGTAACGGGCCCCGGAGGTTAGGGGGCCTCAAGGGTAACGGGCCCCGGAGGTTAGGGGGGTGCCCCGCCCCGCCCTTTGCCGCCCCGCCCTCTGCCGCCCTGCGCCCAACCCGCCCCTCCCTATGCCGCCCCGCGCTGCCCCGCCCCGCCCGCTGTAGTGGACGTAGGACACGGCACCCACGGCGTCAACCACCCAGAGCTGGTCCAAGCTAACGCGCCACTCCGGTGGGTTGGTAGGTGGCGGCTGGGCGATGGCAGGTGGCTGCTGCTGCTCCACACCGGCCTGCCGCAGGTGGCCCACGGTGGTAGCCAGGCGGGCGGGCAGAGCCTCCGGCACCGGTGTGTCCCCATAGATCCACGCCCAGTTGCTAGCCACCACCGGCCGCACGTGGTTAAGCAGAGCCCGGGTGAGCGTCTTCCAGGGCTGCCGACCTGGCTGGGCAAGCAGGGCCAGCATCTTAGCTTGCAGCGCAGTCAAGAACGCAGGCAGGTCGACGTGGTTCACCCCCCCCGTCCTTGTACGGCAGGCAAGCAGTCCCCCGCTTCGGCAGCAGGATAGCGCTCCCGTGCGACCATAAACTAGCATCCTCTGCATGCAGGGAGTGCGCAGCAAACCGGTCCACGATGGCCGTCAGCTCCTGTAGTTGTGCTGGCGACGGGTTGAGGAAGCTGAAGTGGTAGGCGAGCTTCGCGGCCAGCACCTGCTTCGCAATGTGCACACGGCCAACCAGGGTGAGGGACAGGGCAGCCCACAAGCGCGCCACGTGGCTCATCCCCTTGGAACGCTTGTCATACAGGGTCTTGGCCGCGGCCTCCGACGCCCACGAGAGTGGCACGCCCAGATGAATGACGGCATCCTGTGTGAAGGGCACCCCTGTGTGCGGGCAGGGCCCCGTCAGATGAGCCAGCTGGCCCAGGCCAATCGCCTTGCTCTTGGCGGGGTGGACACGGGCGTTAGAGGCGCGGCAGAAGAGCTCCACGGCCACCATCGCCACCGGTCCATCCACGGCTGGGTCGCGCACGGTGAGTGCCGTGTCATCAGCATGGTGGCCAGCAGGTGGAGCTTGCTCGCCGTTGGGGAGGAGGGGGGTGCGGATTGCCCCGATCTCGACCTGGCGGCGCAGATAGGCTGTGAGGGGCTGCAGTTGGATCACCCAAAGGGGAGGTGAGAGCGTGCTGCCCTGCGGCAGGCCGTTGTGCACTGGAAAGGCGTCAGACAGCACGCCATTCACACAGACACGGGCGGAGCTATCAGCGGTGAGCAGGCGGATCCAGCGCAGCATCCGCGGCCCCAGCCCCAGGCCCTCCACGGCCGCATACAGCCACTGCCTGTGCACCCTGTCATAGGCTTTCTCGATGTCTAAAAGGTACAACGCACCACCCTGACGGGGCGCGCCACCAGCATCCACGTCCAGGCGCAGCCACTCAATGAGGCCTTGGTGGTAGAGCGCGTTGTCTCCTATCCAGCGTCCGGTGATGAACACCGTCTGCAGCGGGTCGACCACAGCGTCCAAGGCCGGCTGCAGGCGGCTACTGATGGCCTTGGACACCACCTTGAAGTCACAGTTGAGCAGCGTGATGGGGCGGTAGGACGAGTTGAGTTGAGTGTTACAGGTGGTCCCTTCTCGGGCTCGCGGGTCACTCCCCTGACCATCACACCTGGCGATAAGAGCTAGCCGTGTTTGTGTCATGAGATGTTTGCCTCAGTCAAGTCCAGTGTCGACTCAGCAGTGTTAGGACTAGCGAGTGCATCACTGAATCAGGAAAGTGGCACCCCATGCTGTTCAACAGGCAGAAACGCAGGTAAATACAAGGGAACCCGTCAAAACCAGTGTCCCAACATCCCTGAATCCCCACCGGACCTGCAACTTCTTCCCATCTCAAAAGACACACACATGGCTATGACACTCGCGACTCATGTTTTTTCAGTTCATTTGGCCTACTGTCATGCTGAGCAGCAGTGCAGTATTTTAGTGTAGTAGGTACGACAGCACACTCATACGTCTTCAGGCGCACGCACATCCGGAACGGCCACTTCCAACCTGTCTCCGTGTATACGCAAAAAAGGGTGCGTGTCGGTCACCTTCTGCCACGCCTTATCCCGCCGGCGCCGTGGTATCCCAAGGGAAGCGAAGTCGGTCAACAAGCCTCTGAAGCTAGCCAGGGCCACCGCCTTTGCCCGTTCTAAAGCCCTCACTCCGAATGGTCGCCGCGCCCGCATGTACCGCCGTGCACACTCCATCGCGTTCAGAGCAGCCAGCGCCACCACCTCCCAAACGCATTGCTGTATCTGCGCCGGATCCGGGCTCTCCAGCAGCCACACATGATGCCGCCGTACAGGGCAGCCCATGTCGGTGCGCTCAGCGTTGATCGTGTCTTGCAGCAGCTCCACCACACTTTGCGCGATGGGGCACTCCCAGAAGTGATGCAGGCGGGGTGAGGGCGACGGTGCCGGTGCTGCCGCCGTAGACAAGGGCTGAGGGGGATATGTGCTGCAGACACATGTTTCGGGTGCGCTGCCATGGATGTGCGTGTTGCCCAGCATGCCGACGCCGTCTACGGCCAGCCGCCACAGAACCTCCTTGTGCTTCAGCTCCCACCGTACATACCATACCGACGTCATGTGCCGCCGGAACAGCACCAAGCGCTGGCGTCCAGGGGCGGGGGGCAACGTGATGCCGAGTGCTTCAGCCACATATGCGTTGTGCAATCGCGATCGCTCCTCGTTGACGCCGGATAGTTGCATGGCGGTCCCATCCCGTACAGTCAATGCAGCTAGGGGAACGGGGCGCTGGTGCCCCTGGACGTGCCATCCCACGCGGCCTACTATCATGGCCACCACCTGGTCTTCCGTGGGCACCTCCGTGGCCAAAGCTGGGGCTGCTGGGGCTGCTGGGGCTGCTGGGGGGGTCGCTGGAGGGTCCGCTGCGGGGGCAGCTGGGGCTGGGATACCGCCGGGGGGATGGTGGGCTGCAGAGGGGGTGGGGACGGCCTGTGGCGTGTCTGTGCTAGCGTGCAGGTGCTGGCGCGCTGCCGCCGCCCACGTGGGATGGACATCTGACAGGAGGGAGTTGACGGCGGCGATGGCCTGTACCCGGTCGGTAAAGGCGCTGGCCACGACGCCAGATGGCTGCAGTTGCTCCCGCACTAGCTGCGCCCACTCCATGGCCAGCACAGTGAAGATGTGGATGCCCGGGGCCGTGGCTAGGCGCTGACGCCACGAGGCTTCATAAGCGGCAAACGCGTCATAAACACGCACAGCGTCACCCAATGTGCGCAGGTGGCGGCATTCCGTGAGCTGCAGGTGGTACGCTTCGAGCCCGGGGCGGCGACCCAGGGGCGGCGCGTTGGGCAGCAGCGGGTTGCCCCAGAGCGGCACATTGACGCACCACGGGCCAGGAGTGAGTGGGGTAGCGCCGATGTCGACCGCGGGAGGGAGGTGTGCCAGAGCCGTGACAATGCGGTGGACGTCCGGTGGCAGAGAAGTGGTGCCCAGCCACGGGCCATCGGCGCGGGCCGTCAGCAGCGCCATGGGGCGGAAGCAGGGATGGTAGGACCGGAGGAGCTGCCCAAATACGCGCTGCCACGGCGCCTGGGTTGCAATGGGGCGGGTAGAGCCGTCACCACTCGCGTAGGCGGCAGCGCGTTTTGCCCAGCGCGCATAGATGTGCTGCCGCAGGGGAAGACTCCCAAAGCCGCCGGATACAGGGTGTCCCGGTAGGAGGCGGGCGGGAACGCCGGTGAGCCGTCGGTCGTGCTGGGATGGGCCCTGGCTGCGGTCGACCAGCTTGGCTACCGCCGCCTCCCAGGTGGCCAACGTGTCGGGCGGCGGTAGGCCGGAATGCTCCATGTGGTACGTGGCCATGTGGGTACCATACGCGGCGGCAGTGGAGGCACGCCCGAACATGGACAGGTGCATGTGGCTAATCTTATCCAGGCGCCGAGCCGCCTCCTCCGTTCGGTGCTTCCAGTCCAGGTCGGGCACTGTGGGCGGGTTGGTGAACGGCACGCCCAGCGCCGTGGCAGACGTGACGACGCGGATACCAGCAATGGAAGGTGCGTCGTGTGGCGCGCCAGTGGCGGTGGGCAGGGGCGCGGCGGGCAGGGGCGCGGCGGAAGCGGCGGGGGCGGCTGGGGCGGTGAGGGCGGCGGCAGCGGCAGCGGCGGGGGCGGCTGCGGTGGGGGCGGCGGGGGCGGCGGCAGCGGCGAGGGCGGCTGGGGCGGCTGGGGCGGCTGGGGCGGCGGGGGCGGCGAGGGCGGCTGCGGCGGGGGCGGGGGCGGCGGCGGGGGCGGCGGCGGGGGCGGCGGCGGAGGCGGCGGCGGCGGCGGCGGCGGAGGCGGCGGCGGCGGCGGGGGCGGCAGCGGCAGGGCCGGCGGGGGCGGCTGCGGCGGTGGGGGGCGGCGGTGGGGGGCGGCGGTGGGGGGCGGCGGGGGCAGCGGCGGGGGCTGGGGCGGGAGTGGGGGCGGGGGCGGCGGCGGCGGCGGGGCCGGCGGGGGCGGGAGCGGGGGCGGGGGCGGCGGCGCTGGGGCCGGCGGGCGCGGCGGCGGCGGGGGCTGTCGGAGCACGGGCAGGGGCACCGCTGGCGTGACCCACCAGCAGAAGTTCCACCTTGTCCAAGTTCAATTTCTGACCGGTCGCGCGCGCAAAACGGTCCATGTAGCCCAAGAATGCCGGCAGCTCCGCCGCTGAGGCCAGCGCTGCTTCTGTGTCATCAGCAAAAGCCGCCTCAATGGCAGTGGACTGCTGCGGGTCCGCGGGGTCGATGGGGATACCGACGCCACACTCCTTCAGCCAGCAGAAGAGGGCGTGGGCAATGAAGAGATACAACAGGGGGGCGAGGGGGCAGCCTTGGCGCACACCAGCGTAGATCTTGGCCGGGCGAGAGAGGAATCCGTTGACCCGAGCCACAGACACGGTATCGGTGAGCAGCAGTCGCACCCAGGAGATAAAGCTTGCGCCGGCGCCCATAGTGGCCATCACGTCATACAGGAAGTCGCGGTCAATGGTGTCGTACGCCTTGGCAAAGTCCAGGAAGGCGATGATGGCTGACCGGCGCTGCCTTGTCAAGAGCAGGGGGAGGGAGCGGAGGAAGAGGATGTTGCTGCCAATGTCGCGCCCAGGGAGGAACGCCGATTGCTCCAGTGGGATGGTGGCTGCCAGGGCAGGGCTGAGGCGGTTGGCCAGCGCCTTGGTAAGGAGCCGGTAGTCGGAGCACAAGAGGGTGATGGGCCGATAGCTGCCAGCGTTGGCCCGATCACCACGCCCCTTGTACAGCACGGTAATGATGCCCTTCGTGAAGCCCGGCGGTGTGTGCTGGGTGGTGCCGATGGAGGTGAACAGCCGCGCAAGAAGGGGTGCAAAGGCATCCGGGGCAGACTTGTAGATGTCGGTGGGAAGGCCATCCCAGCCCGGCGACTTGCCAGGTTTGCTCGCCGCAATGACCGCCAACACCTCCTCCTGCGACACTGCGCTGGCGCCCGCCTCCTCCATGCGATCGGCTGGTAGCTGAGCTGAGTGTGCTGTGACGGCAGCCAGCACCGCAGTCTTGTCCACCGGGTTGAGATCGGGCGGGGGCTGCCCGATGGCAGCCCAGAAGTCCGCCACAATTTGTGCCGTGCGCCCGGGATCCGTAACCAGATGGCCATGCGCGTCGCGCAGAGCCGCAATGACGGTCGCTTCTTGCGGGGGATGAAGGGCCTCGGTGATGCAGGGGTTGGGGCGCTCGCCAGTACGGATCCAGTCAACCCGCATGCGGTGTGCGGTGGCTGCAGCCTCCGCCCGCACAGCGGCAGCAAGCGCAGCCTGGGCTGCGGCCATGGCACTGGCGTGGGCAGTGGGCTGCTGCGAAGCATCGGCCGCGGCACGGGCTGCCTCCAGGTTTGCACGCGCTGTGCTCACTGCTTGCGATGCCCGAAGCACGCGCCGCTTGGCTGCGTTATTGAGGGTGGCGAGTATGGCGGAGAGGCGCCGCTTGTAGGCTGGATACCACAGCAGGAATTCCTCGCCAGCTGGCGGCATGGCCGCCTGCTGGCCCGCCAGCCAAATGCGAAGCTGATCCACCAAGTCGTCATGATCCACGAAGGCAATGCCGCTGCGGCGCGAGCCGGGGCCACGCGCGGGCGGGCGGCGGGGAAGGAGGAGCATGGTGGCCACACGGTGGTCAGAGGGCGAGCTGGTTTCCACCGTGGTGCTGGGCACGTACGGCAGGAGCGCGCTGGAGACGTACATTCGATCGAGGCGCGCGCAACTGGCGTCCCCGTGAGCCAGCTTTTGCAGGTGCGTATAGTCGCGGCTGGCGGGGTGCAGGTGGCGGTGGGCGTCCACCAAGTCGGGACAGAGGCTGGTGAAGAGGGAGGCAGCGTAACCATCACGCTGCGCGCGGCCTGGGTTGGTGCTGTCCAATGCTGCATTCACGACAAAGTTGAAATCGCCAACCAGAACGTGCAGTCCAGGGGAGGAAACCCTTGGGGCGACGTGTTGCTGCACGAACTGGGCTCGGGCTGTTGGCGAGTGAGCGGGCAGGTAGACGTTGGTAAGGTGGATGGTGTGCCCGAGCCAGGTGAAGGAGAAGGTGGCAAGACGGCCGGTGGGCGACGCCCGAGCGGCGGCAGGGGCGGCGGCAGGCGGTCCGGCGGCGGCTGGAGAGCTGCTAGGGCTGGCCGCCGGCGCCGGCGCCGGCGGGGAGAGGGGAGGGGAGCTGCCGTCGGGCGTCGCTGCGGCGTCGTTGCCGGGGGTGCCGGGTTGGGGGGAAGGGGGAGGAGGGGGGGCGTCGCTGTGCGGCTGAGGGGACTGTGCTGGCGGCGGCGTGGCTGCTGGGCTGAGGAGGTGGGATGCCAGCAAGTCGGCTCGCACCAAGATAGCGACGCCAGCGTACGGGTCTTCAACCGGCGTGGCCCGGTACGCGACTAATCTCCAACCGGGCACGTGAAGCTGCTTAGCCACGGACTGGAGAGCCGCTTCAAAACGGCCGCGGTCACTAAGGCTGCGATGATGAGTCTCCTGGATGCACACCACGTCCAGGCGTAACGTGACCCACGTCTTCGCGGCGGCTGCTAGGTTGTTGAGTTGCTGGGGGAATGCTATGCCGCCAAGGTTGTGCGTGCCAATTCGAAGCGGTCGAAACGGCAGCTGCCAACCCTGGCGTGCCCGGCGCCGTGTCATGTGACGGCCCGGTCCTAATCGTCCTCCGCCGTGTCCATGCCGCCATCCGCGTCACCGGCGCTGCCGGCAACGGCCAGGGCGGCGAACGGGTTGGTGCCGCGCGCGCGTAGCTGCACGGTGCCGCCACCAGGCGGGCCACTGCCCCGGGGGCTTGGCGAGCCTGCCGCGGGCACAGCTCCCGTCGCCGGTCCAGCGGCCGCACAGAAGGCGGCCATGGCATGGTTGACCGCGGCCTCACCGCCGCCAGTCTCCATGGCAGTCAGGGCAGCAGTAGCGGCGGCGGCCAGGCCTGCGGCGGCGTGGGCCGCTGCCAGGCCAGACGCAGGGGGGTGCTTGCGGGCTGCGGCGGGTGCGGTGCGGTCCCGCCGTATGCGTTTGGCAACAGCCCCAACCAGCTGGTGCGGCGGAGACGGCGCAGCCGGCAGGGGAATATCCACCTGGAGCCCAGCGGCAAGGCGGCCACTGCGGCGCCGCCCAGCCACCACAGCACCGGGGGCTGACCGCGGCACCACCACAGCGACGCGCGCAGGGTGGGTGGTGCCTACCGGCGCGTCCACTGCGGCCAGCGGTCCAGGCATGCCTGCCTCCGCTGGCGCGTCCAACACCGCCGGCGGGCCGGCCGCGGCACTGACGGCCACCTGCGCGGCCGAGGACCCGTCCGCCATTGCTGCACGGCTGGCCGCCGCTGCGATGGGGCCAGGTGAGGGCACCGGTACCGCAAGGCTGCTGCCCCCGCCGGTATCCCCCGCATCCATGACCGGCGCTGGGGGCGGCGGGGGCCGCGGCGCCCAGGGCCAGCGACGGGAGACTCCGCAGCATAGTGGTCAGCGCCGAGACCGCCGGCAGCTGAAGCACAGCCGCATAGGAACCCAGGCCGGCCTGCGACAGGGATGGCTGCTGCTGCGCCTGCTGCTGTGCCTGCTGCTGCGCCTGATGCTGTGCCTGCTGTGGCGCCTGCTGTGGCGCCTGCTGCTGAGCCTGCTGCTGCACCTGCGGCTGCGCCTGTTGCTGCGTCTGCTGCTGCGCCTGCTGCTGCGCCTGCTGCTGCGTCTGCTGCTGCGCCTGCTGCTGCGTCGGCGGCTGTTTCGGCGGCTGCGCCGGCTGCGGCGCCGGCGGCTGCGCCGGCGGCTGCGCCGGCGGCTGCGCCAGCGGCTGTGCCGAGGGCACCGGGGGCGGAAGGGGGAAGAGCTTGGCCGGCAGCGCCAGCCCACCCGGGCCAGCCACGGGCCCAGACTGCTGCTGCGGCCGCTGCTGCTGCTGCTGCTGCTGTTGCTGTTGCTGTTGCTGCTGTTGCTCCTGCAGCTGCGGGCGCTGCGGCTGCAGCAGCTGCTGCTGCTGCTGCGCCGGCAGCGCCTGAGGCGGAGGCGGCGCCTGCAACTGGGATGGCGGGGCGCCGCCCCGCGGCGGTGGGGGCGGCGGGGGCGGACGACCAAAGAGCCCGGCCGGCAGCGCCAGCCCAACCGGGCCCGCCGCGGGCCCCACCCCACCCTGCATCGTGGTGGCCGGGCTGGCTGATGAGGTTACCGACAGCTGCTGCATGAGTAGGTGGACGGGCCCCACGGGTGCGGGCGGCGACCCCCCAGCCGCAGAGGGCGGTTGGGCAGGGCTGCTGCCGGCCGGCAGGCCTGCGGCGGCCCCTTGGCCACGGCGCCCCCGCGGGCAAGGAGCCAGGGCTGGAAAGACACAATCCTGGCGCTGCGGTGGCCCCTCACGCCCAGCCGCCCGGGCAGTCATGAGCCACGAAAAGCGCGCGGGGTGATCCGCGACACCGCCGTCAGAGTACTCCAGCTTGGGCGGCAGCAGGGTGGACCCCTGCTGGACCGTCACATACACACGCTGGTCGTTCTCCCGCAGCACGCGGGTGATACAGGCAGGCTGATACCGCTCCTGCAGGAAAGCTGCCAGATCCTCATCCCGGACGTCGGGGGGGAAACCGCCCACTGTGTACGCAGCACTGCCATCGCCCCAGTCAATAACGGTCAGCACAAGGGTGCCAACCGTGCCCAGCAGGTTGACGTGCGGCACCACCAGGGAGCCTGACTGCAACTGCGCCAGCACGCTGGGGGGAGCGCTGACCGGAAAGAGAAGGCTGTGAGCCCGGGGCGAGCCCGTACCCGCGCCGGGGTCGTCGCCATATTTAAACATGTACTGGCCGACACGTGCGCCGGGGAGCAGCTTGGCGATGGCGGCCGTGACCAGCTTCGCCGCCTCGTGCGCCGAGCTGGCGTCCGTAGCCGCGGAAAGGAGCCACTGTATGACGACAGTGCGACCGTTGACGTGTCGAATTATTGGGCGTGACCCGGATGTGCTCGGGCCAGCCATGTCGACGTCCGGTTTGGATGACATCCGCTGCTGGACGTCGCCGCCAAGCGGCAACGACTGAATTTGAGCTGTATTGCTGCTGATATATAGATACTTGGCACCGAGGCTGTGTCGGAGGCCCAAACAACAGGGGCCGGTACCACTGGTTGCAAACACGGTCCCAAAAAGCGCGGAGCTGCTGTGGGCGTTCGCTCGCGACCCGGGTCACCAGGTCCTTCTTGTAACCATGCATTCTGTGGGCGAGAGCTGCTGTAGTCTGCTATGGCTGAGCTGTATTAACTGCGAGTAGGAGCGCTGTGGAAGGGCTGAGGCGGATGTCAGTTGAAAAAGCGGTCGGCCCGCGGGCCGACCGACTCGAGAAGCTATATAAGCAGTAAACCAGAAACTAGGCACACAGATAACCAAAGGCAACTAAAAAAGTAAAACGCGCGGCTAGTGTTCAGGTAAGTCGGCGTCGCGTTGCTAGGTTTGCTAGAGTGTTTGCTAGAGTTGAGTTGAGTGTTACAGGTGGTGCTAGTTACGGCAGCTCCGCGCGGTCCAGGCCTTTGCCCTTGTAGATGAGGGTGATGATGCCCTCCCGCCATGAAGACGGCAGCACTGCCGCCATTGCAGCACTGGGGGGGTCGTCTAAATGGTTAAGACACTCGTGCCGATTTCGTCAAGGCTTCGAGAGATCCGGTGCGTGCACACAGCAATGGGAGGCAGACAAGGGCTTCCTGCGGGAGGTCGCCACAGAGCTTCACCGCCAGCACTCTCGGTGGACACACGACGCTCTTCACGATGTGATCCTTACTGCCGAAGTTGCTGCGGCCTTGGCGGATCAGCCGGGTGCTCCGGCTGGGCAGCGCCAGGCTGCAGCCGCCGCCAACTTGGCAGTGCGGGAGGTGCAGGACGCCGCAGCAGCTGCCAGCCACAACGCCCGCTCGGCGCTGATGGAGGAGCATGGTGAGCGGGGCACACGCTGGTTCCATCGGCTGGCGGAGGAGCCAGCCTCGGGAGCCCAGGAGCCCATCACGCACCTGAAGGTGCCGGGGCAGTCGGAGCCAGTGGCGCTCACTGGCCCTGGCACGCGCAGCACCATCTCGGCTGCGGCCACGGCCATGTACAGCAGTGCTAGCCCCACCGGCCTCTTCCGCGTGGAGCCCGTCTGCCAGGCGTCACAACAGCAGCTGTTGGCGGCCGTTCAGCAGAAGGTGCCACTGGACCTTCAGGCGGCTGCGGAGGGGCCTGATGACGGCGCTCTCAGCCCTCTGGAGCTGTTTGCGGCGCTGGGCAGCTCTGCCAACGGTAAAGCCCCGGGCTCGGACGGTTTGCCGTATGAGGTGTACAAGGTGTTCTGGGCGCTGCTGGGTCCGCGCTTGTGCGCCGCTGCCGCCGCCGCCTTTGCCGCTGCTGCAGGCGCAACGGATGGTGCTGAAATGGCGGCAGTGCTGCCGTCTTCGTGGTGGGAGGGCATCATCACCCTCATCTACAAGGGCAAAAGCCTGGACCGCGCGGAGCTGCCGTCCTACCGCCCCATCACACTGCTCAACTGCGATTTCAAGGTGGTGTCCAAGGCCATCAGTAGCCGCCTGCAGCCGGCCCTGGACGCCGTGGTCGACCCGCTGCAGACGGCGTTCATCACCGGACGCTGGATAGGAGACAACGCGCTCTACCACCAAGGCCTCATTGAGTGGCTGCGCCTGGACGTGGATGCTGGTGGCGCGCCCCGTCAGGGTGGTGCGTTGTACTTTTTAGACATCGAGAAAGCCTATGACAGGGTGCACAGGCAGTGGCTGTATGCGGCCGTGGAGGGGCTGGGGCTGGGGCCGCAGATGCTGCGCTGGATCCGCCTGCTCACCGCTGATAGCTCCGCCCGTGTCTGTGTGAATGGCGTGCTGTCTGACGCCTTTCCAGTGCACAACGGCCTTCCGCAGGGCAGCACGCTCTCACCTCCCCTTTGGGTGATCCAACTGCAGCCCCTCACAGCCTATCTGCGCCGCCAGGTCGAGATCGGGGCGCTCCGCACCCCCCTCCTCCCCAACGGCGAGCAAGCTCCACCTGCTGGCCACCATGCTGATGACACGGCACTCACCGTGCGCGACCCAGCCGTGGATGGACCGGTGGCGATGGCGGCCGTGGAGCTCTTCTGCCGCGCCTCTAACGCCCGTGTCCACCCCGCCAAGAGCAAGGCGATTGGCCTGGGCCAGCTGGCTCATCTGACGGGGCCCTGCCCGCACACAGGGGTGCCCTTCACACAGGATGCCGTCATTCATCTGGGCGTGCCACTCTCGTGGGCGTCGGAGGCCGCGGCCAAGACCCTGTATGACAAGCGTTCCAAGGGGATGAGCCACGTGGCGCGCTTGTGGGCTGCCCTGTCCCTCACCCTGGTTGGCCGTGTCCACATTGCCAAGCAGGTGCTGGCGGCAAAGCTTGCCTACCACTTCAGCTTCCTCAACCCGTCGCCAGCACAACTACAGGAGCTGACGGCCATCGTGGACCGGTTTGCTGCGCACTCCCTGCATGCAGAGGATGCTAGTTTATGGTCGCACGGGAGCGCTATCCTGCTGCCGAAGCGGGGGACTGCTTGCCTGCCGTACAAGGACGGGGGGGGTGAACCACGTCGACCTGCCTGCGTTCTTGACTGCGCTGCAAGCTAAGATGCTGGCCCTGCTTGCCCAGCCAGGTCGGCAGCCCTGGAAGACGCTCACCCGGGCTCTGCTTAACCACGTGCGGCCGGTGGTGGCTAGCAACTGGGCGTGGATCTATGGGGACACACCGGTGCCGGAGGCTCTGCCCGCCCGCCTGGCTACCGCCGTGGGCCACCTGCGGCAGGCCGGTGTGGAGCAGCAGCAGCCACCTGCCATCGCCCAGCCGCCACCTACCAACCCACCGGAGTGGCGCGTTAGCTTGGACCAGCTCTGGGTGGTTGACGCCGTGGGTGCCGTGTCCTACGTCCACTACAGCGGGCGGCTGATGCGGCCCAGCCCAGGTATGGCCCCCCCAGCTGTTAGTGCGTTGTGGCCGCCTGCCTGCGTGCTGCCGACCCGCAAGCCACGGCATCTGTGGACTCTTGAAGAGCGTGCAGCTTATGATGCGGCGGCTCCGCATGAACGGGGGGCTGCTTGGCCGCGGGTGCCGTCGTTCTTGGCGCCGGAAGCGGAGGTGGTGGCCCACCCTGAGCGCTGCCGGGTGGCGGGGATCAGCCTGGCGGACTACACCGTGCCTGAGGTGCGGCGGGCCGTCACTAGGGCCAACCCCGCAGCACCACCTGCCCCCACGCGCCCGGCAGCCATGCCCAGCCCTGAAGCAGTCGCAGCAGCAGCCGCACAGCCAGGTGGCTCGGCCAGCCCGCCGGCAGCAACATCACGGCTGGCTGAGAAGGAAGCGGAGTGGCAGCGCGCAGCTACCCAGCTGACGGCGTCTCAGGCGCAGCACTTCCGCAACAACCCGGTGGCCCTGGAGCCCTGGCTCCACCGCACTTCGGCTGCGGCACAGCAGCAGAACACGCCAGCCAGGGAACTGCAGGGGTACGGGTCTGCCTCCCAGCCGTCCAGCGAGGGGCAGCGGCGATCATCAAGGCTGCTGGCGCAGGCCGCAGCAGGAGCTGTAGCTACAGGGGCGGGGCCCAGCACTGGCCCGCCCGCGGCTGCCGCTGCGGGGGCCATCCCTGCCGTACCAACGCCGGCAACACCACCACCGGATGCGGGCGCACTGCACCGCACGTGGCAGCGGCTGTGGGACAGCCACGCCAGCCGGGGAGCCAAGGTGCTGGTCTACCGGCTACAGCATGCCTACCTGCCGTGTGGTTTGTACAGGGCGGGCAAGGGCGTGTTTCCACGGGCATCTGCTGCAGGGCGCCGGGGTCTGGGGCCTTATTGCCCTCACCACGCCTGCGGGCCGCCTGGCCCGCGGGCGTGGGCAAGCCTGACGCATGTCTTCCTGGAGTGCCCCGCCTACACACAGGCGCGGACATGGCTGCAGCAGCTGTGGGCCCACATCGCGCCACAGGCGGTGCCTCCGCCTGTCTCCAATGCGGCCTTCATGCTGGGGGACGACATGGGCATCTGGGCTTCAAGCCCACGAGGGGCGGGCGCCCTGTTGTGGAGCACGTTGCGGGCCACGTTCCTGAACGCCATCTGGAGTGCGTACTGGTCTCGTGAGCCGGCCCAGCAGACGTCGGTGTACGTGGTCAGGGAGGTGATCACAGAGCTGCGAAGGGTCATGCAACTGCGGTTCACTGCTGCCACTCTTACACCTGAAACCCTGTCGGCTCTTCCCACTCAGCTGCTCACTGCGCAGTTAAAAGCCGCCAAGCTGGAGCGTTTTGTAGCTATCTGGTCGGCGAGTGGGGCCCTTTGTGAAGTGGATCAAGTGGACGGTGGGTCGCTGCAGCTGCGCCTGAAGCTGACGTTCTCATCACCTGTGCAGGCGCCCTAAGGTGGAGGCGGTGCAGGGAGTTTCAGGGGTGTAGGATTGGAGCTCTGGGCCTGCCAACTGGAGAGCTATGGACAAGTTTCAAGACCCGTCAAGCTGAGCTCTGGGCCTGCCAACTGGAGAGCTCTGGACAAGTTTCAAGACCCGTCAAGCTGAGCTCTGGGCCCGCCAACTGGAGAGCTCTGGATAAGTTTCAAGTTTATCAAGAGGAGCTCTGGGCCTGGCAACTGGAGAGCTCTGTTGTCTGTCTTTGTTTGTTCTGCTGGGCAGGAGGGAGAGGGGTTGGTGCGCGTTGCTGCCACCTGTGGTGTTGTGCGACGCTGCCGCGTGGGGTGTAGAGCGGTTTTAACCGCTTGGTGTGGAGCGGTGCGGCTGCTAGGTGTCTAGGTTTGGCCCTTTTAGCAGCCCTGCTGAGGGCTGAGGCGTGTGCAGGTCGTGGGTTTTGTGGCGGTGAGGGGGTAGCCGCGCGGCTTGCTGTGGCCGTGGTCGGGCTCGGCGTTTATGGGCAGTTGGGTAGGCTCTGAGGAGCCATAGGCACCTGCTGCCGCGCCGTTTAGGTGTTGGAGAGGCGGCGCCTGTGCGTGCGCGCCCTCAGGTTTTTTCTCTTTCTTTCTTCTTTCCTTTTCCTTTTGGCCCTGTCAGGGTTCTTTTTTTTTTTGAGGATTCATCCTTACAGGATTGAACGGAAGCAGACGCACTGCCTCACAACCGCTGGGCAAAGAGACCCGAAGCAGCCTGGTCTTGGAGACCAGAATCCCGACAGGGCAAGAAGAGAAGAGAAGAAGTCTGAGACAAACCACCTGAAAAACCAAAACCACCTGAACCAAATCACCTACCGCCACCCCGTCCCACACCCACCCACCCCACCCCGACCCGGCAGACAGAGCAGGAGGCTGGCCCCCCCGCCCCCCGGTAGGGGTTTCCACAAACACCGCCAGACCTAAGCCAAGCAGCCGCTACACCAAAAGCCCGAAGGCAAGCACCACCGGCAGAGACGCACCTCCACACTTCAAACACAAACGCACCCACGGTACGCTCACAACAGACAGCAGGACGCTTCCCGCCCAAACCCACCCCACCCCCGCAAGTCGGTTGCTTAAGCAACACCCCATCAGAAGCAAAGAAGCACACACACAGGTTCTGGTCTTCGGGTCCAGGCTGTGTTGGGGCTACATGCCCAGCAGCAGGGGGGCAGTGCGTCTGCCTCCGTCCAACTCTGTAAGGAAGAAGTATCAAAAAAAAAAGCTGCATGACCCTGCGCAGCTCGCTGACCACCTCGCGAACCACGTGCTCGGACGTCTGCTTGGCCGGCTCACGGGACCAGTACACACACCAGAGGGCGTACAGGAACGTGGCCCGCAGTGTGCTCCACAGCAGCGCGCCCGCGCCGCGCGGGCTGGAGGCCCGTTGACCGTAGGCGTTGGTGTACAGCAACCGCTGACCCGCAAGATCAACGGCGGCTTTAATAGGGTACAGGAAGTCCATACCCAGCAGCAGCTCATAGGTCGTGGCTTGTGACACGTACATGTCCACGGTGTACGATAGGTCTTGTCCCAAACCCACCTGCATGCCGTGCACCTGACCTGTCGCGGGCTTCTTCACGCCACCGGCATTTAGGAACACGGCGCGTGATCTGGTGACACGGGGCAGCAGTTTCAGGCGGCGCAGGGTACACATGGATAACACACTGTTGGAGGCGCCGGAGTCAATCACAGCTTCGATAATCTCCTTTTCTCCACTGGCGTTGGTCAGGGTAACCATAGCCCTGCAGACCGAGTAATGAGGCGGGTCGTCTAGATGGTGATCAGGCGGTGAATCCAATTGTGCCGTGTACGTATCAGGAGTAGTAACAGGCAGGGGTCCCGGGGTGTCAGCCATGCTGTGGGAGCGGGTAGTGGGCATCGTGGAGCAGTTGACACGCGCATCAGACGCCGTGGTTGGTTTATGGGGGGGTGCCTCCGGCGTGAGAAGCAGGCCCGTAGAAGGCGGAGGTTCTGTTGTCGGAGCACTGGCTTGAGCATCTGAGAAAGATGGCTGCACAGGCCCTCGGTGGCGACAGGTGTTCTTCAGCAGGGACGCGGCACGATTGGGCTCGTATCGGTTAGGGGAAGCCAGTCCCAGGGAGCGGGTGATGTCCATTATCTTGCCGCCCACCTTGGGGAACACCTGCACGTGGTGGCATTGATGAGCAGCGCCCAGGGAAGGAAGCACCTTGGTGATCTTGGGCATGACGGCCGTCAAGACGTGCCGTGTCTTCAAAGGGCGGTACAGCGGAGTGTATGGCTTGGGGTTGAATATTGGTCGCCCTCTTGGAGGCAACCCCTTTGTAGGGTGGCAGGCCCAAGTATCCTACCGGGATCCGGTAAGACATCCAGCGGGTCAGCACAGTCAGGGATGGGGGCTGACGTGTTTGGGACAGTCGTAGAGGTGGACTGGGCAGGCGGCTTGCTGTGGCCGTGGTCGGGCTCGGCGTTTATGGGCAGTTGGGTAGGCTCTGAGGAGCCATAGGCACCTGCTGCCGCGCCGTTTAGGTGTTGGAGAGGCGGCGCCTGTGCGTGCGCGCCCTCAGGTTTTTTTCTCTTTCTTTTTTCTTTCCTTTTCCTTTTGGCCCTGTCAGGGTTCTGGTCCTCGGGTCCAGGCTGTGTTGGGGCTACATGCCCAGCAGCAGGGGGGCAGTGCGTCTGCCTCCGTCCAACTCTGTAAGGAAGAAGTTTCAATGATCTTGCTATCTGAATGTGCTGCTTCTCGGCTTGGCCAGGCCCATGAGTGGGATGAGGGCTGGCCCAGGGGAATGCCGGGGCGAGGGCCCGCGAGCGTGGCGAGCCGAGCTGCCGAGCGTGCATGTGCACGTGCAGGACGCCGCAGCCTGCCTACCCGTTGCCATGCCACACATAGCACGATCATAGTGGCAGGCACTCATGTAAATTACATGCAAAACTCTGAAGCGATGGCGCGATCAAGAACGTGTAGGAGGGACCCCGCAGAGCACGCCAAAAAAGCAACGTGGTATAATTTCTGTAGCACATTTCATGTCGGCCGACCATTTATTGTCTTCACCGCTTTTCGGCCGGGAAATGGTCTTGCAAGATTTCGGAGGCCCTACAGCAGTCTCAAACCCTTAACCTTAGGGACCCCCCCATAACCGACCCCCATCAACCCCCTCCCTGAGGTTAGGGGGGGCCGTTACCCCAACCCTTGGGGACCCCCACGTCCCTAACCCCTCTTAGGGACCCGTGCAACAAGAGACTTGATAAAAGCATTCGCAAACACTTACAAAGCATGCCTGCAAGTCGGGGTGACTTGCATCTCACAGCGTCTGTCTGCAATCGCTCAAGGAAGTCGGCCCCCCTAACCTCCGGGGGTCCCTAACCCTCCCCCCCTAACCCTCTCCCCACCGCCCCGGCACCGCCCCGGCACCGCCCCGGCACCGCCCCGGCACCGCCCCGGCACCGCCCCGCGCCCCGCCCCGCACCGCGCCCCACCCCGTGCCCAGCCCCGCGCCCCGCCCTCCCCTCCCCCGTGCCCCGCGCCGTCCATACAAACCCAACCCGCGCCCAGACCTGCGCCGTGCAGCACCACCCCTGTGCAGCACTGCTGCATGGCCTTAGTGTACATAGTGTGACCTCGTAGCATGTGCTAGCCCCAGACCTGATACACAGAACACATTTCCATACGAAAATGATCGCTACCTTGCCCATACATGCTTGCAGGTTGTGGACTTATTTCATGTGACTTACGGGTTCGCGGCCTGATGATCTGCTGCCCACTCCCTGACTGGTGTGGCGTTGAATAGCCATTGAGAATTATAAACCAGTAAAGGCTAGAGGGAAACTGGCGAGTCATATGTCGCATGTTTGCGTGACAGCAGCAGTTGAAGAAGACTTTTCTAGGTAGTGAGCAAGTAATGTATAATGTTTTGTAACAATACTAGCAACAGAAATGCTATTATATATCCATGAAAATTCCAGCATTTGAGTTTATAGACGACCCCACGACGCCCCGGTGGATCAAAGCCATGCATCGAGGACTGGGTGAAACAGTTAAAGGAAGTTGGTTGCGTTACGGACCTAGTTTACAATGTTCGTAGCTGCCTCAAGTGCTACTACATGGCAAAGGCCTGGAAATCTGGCGTTCGTGCCGAGAACGAGCTGCACGCCGAGCTCTATAAGCGATTCCCATGGTTTACAAGGAATTGGATCGATTCACTGGACCACACCACGGTGTGGAACCCAGGTTCGGACACCGGAACACCCAACCCAGCCTGGCCGCTTGGCCCGGCACCGACCTTTAATAGCCGCTTCATTCCAGAGAAGATGATGTACATGGCCGCAGTGAGGACACTGCCCACGGCATGTAGTATGTCTTGCTCTAGCCTCTGAAAGACGAAGTTATGATACACTACTGTGTCAAGTCCCTCGCTCCTCCAACTAATCCACTCATCAATGTCACAGGAAGATGTACCGCGTGAAGAGCGTGAGCGCCGGGAGGAGGAGGGCGCAGCGGCGACAGCGTCGACAGCAGGCTGAAAAGGAGGAGGAGGAGGAATATGGCTGCTAGCACTCTGCGTGCCAGGAGGGAATCCGTGGATGCACTCACCCGGCGGCAACCCCCGGCGCGCACTGCGCAGCCGGTGCCACAGCCGCGTCAAGGCGCGGCGCAGGGACCTAAGGCTGCAGCGGAGGCATGTGGTGATGGCGACTGGCGGATTTTCTCCAAGAACCCGCAGTATGAGTGTAGTAGTAGTGGTCAAGCGGCCTGGGCGGCACCGGGGGCGGAGGCGGCCTGGGTGGGGGAACGTGCAAGCAGCTGTGTGGGAAGTTGTTTTGTGTGCTTGAGCCGAATCCGGGCTGGGGGCGCACGCAGACACACGCCAGAGGCCGGGGGAACGTGCAAGCAGCCGTGTGGGAAATGTTTTCGTGTGCCTGAGCCGAATCCGGGCTGGGGGCGCATGCAGACACACGCCAGAGGCCGGGGGAACGTGCAAGCAGCCGTGTGGTAAGTTGTTTTTGTATGCCTGAGCCGAATCCGGGCTGGGGGCGCATGCAGACACACGCCAGAGGCCGGGGGAACGTGCAAGCAGCCGTGTGGGAAGTTGTTTTCGTGTGCCTGAGCCGAATCCGGGCTGGGGGCGCACGCAGACACACGCCAGAGGCCGGGGGAACGTGCAAGCAGCCGTGTGGGAAGTTGTTTTCGTGTGCCTGAGCCGAATCCGGGCTGGGGGCGCACGCAGACACACGCCAGAGGCCGGGGGAACGTGCAAGCAGCCGTGTGGGAAGTTGTTTTCGTGTGCCTGAGCCGAATCCGGGCTGGGGGCGCACGCAGACACACGCCAGAGGCCGGGGGAACGTGCAAGCAGCCGTGTGGGAAATGTTTTCGTGTGCCTGAGCCGAATCCGGGCTGGGGGCGCATGCAGACACACGCCAGAGGCCGGGGGAACGTGCAAGCAGCCGTGTGGTAAGTTGTTTTTGTATGCCTGAGCCGAATCCGGGCTGGGGGCGCATGCAGACACACGCCAGAGGCCGGGGGAACGTGCAAGCAGCCGTGTGGTAAGTTGTTTTCGTGTGCCTGAGCCGAATCCGGGCTGGGGGCGCACGCAGACACACGCCAGAGGCCGGGGGAACGTGCAAGCAGCCGTGTGGGAAGTTGTTTTCGTGTGCCTGAGCCGAATCCGGGCTTGGGGCGCACGCAGACACACGCCAGAGGCCGGGGGAACGTGCAAGCAGCCGTGTGGGAAATGTTTTCGTGTGCCTGAGCCGAATCCGGGCTGGGGGCGCACGCAGACACACGCCAGAGGCCGGGGGAACGTGCAAGCAGCCGTGTGGGAAGTTGTTTTCGTGTGCCTGAGCCGAATCCGGGCTGGGGGCGCACGCAGACACACGCCAGAGGCCGGGGGAACGTGCAAGCAGCCATGTGGGAAATGTTTTCGTGTGCCTGAGCCGAATCCGGGCTGGGGGCGCATGCAGACACACGCCAGAGGCCGGGGGAACGTGCAAGCAGCCGTGTGGTAAGTTGTTTTTGTATGCCTGAGCCGAATCCGGGCTGGGGGCGCATGCAGACACACGCCAGAGGCCGGGGGAACGTGCAAGCAGCCGTGTGGGAAGTTGTTTTCGTGTGCCTGAGCCGAATCCGGGCTGGGGGCGCACGCAGACACACGCCAGAGGCCGGGGGAACGTGCAAGCAGCCGTGTGGGAAGTTGTTTTCGTGTGCCTGAGCCGAATCCGGGCTGGGGGCGCACGCAGACACACGCCAGAGGCCGGGGGAACGTGCAAGCAGCCGTGTGGGAAATGTTTTCGTGTGCCTGAGCCGAATCCGGGCTGGGGGCGCATGCAGACACACGCCAGAGGCCGGGGGAACGTGCAAGCAGCCGTGTGGTAACTTGTTTTTGTATGCCTGAGCCGAATCCGGGCTGGGGGCGCATGCAGACACACGCCAGAGGCCGGGGGAACGTGCAAGCAGCCGTGTGGGAAGTTGTTTTCGTGTGCCTGAGCCGAATCCGGGCTGGGGGCGCATGCAGACACATGCACGAGGCCGGATGAACGTGCAAGCAGCCGTGTGGTAAGTTGTTTTCGTATGCCTGAGCCGAATCCGGGCTGGGGGCGCACGCAGACACACGCCAGAGGCCGGGGGAACGTGCAAGCAGCCGTGTGGGAAATGTTTTCGTGTGCCTGAGCCGAATCCGGGCTGGGGGCGCATGCAGACACACGCCAGAGGCCGGGGGAACGTGCAAGCAGCCGTGTGGTAAGTTGTTTTTGTATGCCTGAGCCGAATCCGGGCTGGGGGCGCATGCAGACACACGCCAGAGGCCGGGGGAACGTGCAAGCAGCCGTGTGGGAAGTTGTTTTCGTGTGCCTGAGCCGAATCCGGGCTGGGGGCGCACGCAGACACACGCACGAGGCCGGGGGAACGTGCAAGCAGCCGTGTGGGAAGTGTTTTCGTGTGAATGAGCCGAATCCGGGCTGGGGGCGCATGCAGACACACGCCAGAGGCCGGGGGAACGTGCAAGCAGCCGTGTGGGAAATTTTTTCGTGTGCCTGAGCCGAATGCGGGCTGGGGGCGCATGCAGACACACGCCAGAGGCCGGGGGAACGTGCAAGCAGCCGTGTGGGAAGATGTTTTCGTGTGCCTGAGCCGAATCCGGGCTGGGGGCGCATGCAGACACACGCCAGAGGCCGGGGGAACGTGCAAGCAGCCGTGTGGTAAGTTGTTTTCGTGTGCCTGAGCCGAATCCGGGCTGGGGGCGCACGCAGACACACGCCAGAGGCCGGGGGAACGTGCAAGCAGCCATGTGGGAAGTGTTTTCGTGTGCCTGAGCCGAATCCGGGCTGGGGGCGCACGCAGACACACGCCAGAGGCCGGGGGAACGTGCAAGCAGCCGTGTGGGAAATGTTTTCGTGTGCCTGAGCCGAATCCGGGCTGGGGGCGCACGCAGACACACGCCAGAGGCCGGGGGAACGTGCAAGCAGCCGTGTGGGAAGTTGTTTTCGTGTGCCTGAGCCGAATCCGGGCTGGGGGCGCACGCAGACACACGCCAGAGGCCGGGGGAACGTGCAAGCAGCCGTGTGGGAAGTTGTTTTCGTGTGCCTGAGCCGAATCCGGGCTGGGGGCGCATGCAGACACACGCACGAGGCCGGATGAAGGTGCAAGCAGCCGTGTGGGAAGTTGTTTTCGTGTGCCTGAGCCGAATCCGGGCTGGGGGCGCACGCAGACACACGCCAGAGGCCGGGGGAACGTGCAAGCAGCCGTGTGGGAAATGTTTTCGTGTGCCTGAGCCGAATCCGGGCTGGGGGCGCATGCAGACACACGCCAGAGGCCGGGGGAACGTGCAAGCAGCCGTGTGGTAAGTTGTTTTTGTATGCCTGAGCCGAATCCGGGCTGGGGGCGCATGCAGACACACGCCAGAAGCCGGGGGAACGTGCAAGCAGCCGTGTGGGAAGTTGTTTTCGTGTGCCTGAGCCGAATCCGGGCTGGGGGCGCATGCAGACACATGCACGAGGCCGGATGAACGTGCAAGCAGCCGTGTGGTAAGTTGTTTTCGTATGCCTGAGCCGAATCCGGGCTGGGGGCGCATGCAGACACACGCCAGAGGCCGGGGGAACGTGCAAGCAGCCGTGTGGGAAGTTGTTTTCGTGTGCCTGAGCCGAATCCGGGCTGGGGGCGCACGCAGACACACGCACGAGGCCGGGGGAACGTGCAAGCAGCCGTGTGGGAAGTGTTTTCGTGTGCCTGAGCCGAATCCGGGCTGGGGGCGCATGCAGACACACGCCAGAGGCCGGGGGAACGTGCAAGCAGCCGTGTGGGAAGTGTTTTCGTGTGCCTGAGCCGAATCCGGGCTGGGGGCGCATGCAGACACACGCCAGAGGCCGGGGGAACGTGCAAGCAGCCGTGTGGTAAGTTGTTTTCGTGTGCCTGAGCCGAATCCGGGCTGGGGGCGCACGCAGACACACGCCAGAGGCCGGGGGAACGTGCAAGCAGCCGTGTGGTAAGTTGTTTTCGTGTGCCTGAGCCGAATCCGGGCTGGGGGCGCACGCAGACACACGCCAGAGGCCGGGGGAACGTGCAAGCAGCCGTGTGGGAAATGTTTTCGTGTGCCTGAGCCGAATGCGGGCTGGGGGCGCATGCAGACACACGCCAGAGGCCGGGGGAACGTGCAAGCAGCCGTGTGGGAAGATGTTTTCGTGTGCCTGAGCCGAATCCGGGCTGGGGGCGCATGCAGACACACGCACGAGGCCGGATGAAGGTGCAAGCAGCCGTGTGGGAAATGTTTTCGTGTGCCTGAGCCGAATCCGGGCTGGGGGCGCATGCAGACACACGCCAGAGGCCGGGGGAACGTGCAAGCAGCCGTGTGGTAAGTTGTTTTTGTATGCCTGAGCCGAATCCGGGCTGGGGGCGCATGCAGACACACGCCAGAGGCCGGGGGAACGTGCAAGCAGCCGTGTGGGAAGTTGTTTTCGTGTGCCTGAGCCGAATCCGGGCTGGGGGCGCACGCAGACACACGCCAGAGGCCGGGGGAACGTGCAAGCAGCCGTGTGGGAAGTTGTTTTCGTGTGCCTGAGCCGAATCCGGGCTTGGGGCGCACGCAGACACACGCCAGAGGCCGGGGGAACGTGCAAGCAGCCGTGTGGGAAATGTTTTCGTGTGCCTGAGCCGAATCCGGGCTGGGGGCGCACGCAGACACACGCCAGAGGCCGGGGGAACGTGCAAGCAGCCGTGTGGGAAGTTGTTTTCGTGTGCCTGAGCCGAATCCGGGCTGGGGGCGCACGCAGACACACGCCAGAGGCCGGGGGAACGTGCAAGCAGCCGTGTGGGAAATGTTTTCGTGTGCCTGAGCCGAATCCGGGCTGGGGGCGCACGCAGACACACGCCAGAGGCCGGGGGAACGTGCAAGCAGCCGTGTGGTAAGTTGTTTTTGTATGCCTGAGCCGAATCCGGGCTGGGGGGCGCATGCAGACACACGCCAGAGGCCGGGGGAACGTGCAAGCAGCCGTGTGGGAAGTTGTTTTCGTGTGCCTGAGCCGAATCCGGGCTGGGGGCGCACGCAGACACACGCCAGAGGCCGGGGGAACGTGCAAGCAGCCGTGTGGTAAGTTGTTTTTGTATGCCTGAGCCGAATCCGGGCTGGGGGCGCACGCAGACACACGCCAGAGGCCGGGGGAACGTGCAAGCAGCCGTGTGGGAAATGTTTTCGTGTGCCTGAGCCGAATCCGGGCTGGGGGCGCACGCAGACACACGCCAGAGGCCGGGGGAACGTGCAAGCAGCCGTGTGGGAAGTTGTTTTCGTGTGCCTGAGCCGAATCCGGGCTGGGGGC
This sequence comes from Chlamydomonas schloesseri, assembly GCA_016834595.1. Lineage (NCBI taxonomy): Eukaryota > Viridiplantae > Chlorophyta > Chlorophyceae > Chlamydomonadales > Chlamydomonadaceae > Chlamydomonas > Chlamydomonas schloesseri. The sequence goes on along the minus strand of JAEHOD010000194.1, from coordinate 14,776 downwards.
GCACGCAGACACACGCCAGAGGCCGGGGGAACGTGCAAGCAGCCGTGTGGGAAATGTTTTCGTGTGCCTGAGCCGAATCCGGGCTGGGGGCGCACGCAGACACACGCCAGAGGCCGGGGGAACGTGCAAGCAGCCGTGTGGTAAGTTGTTTTGTATGCCTGAGCCGAATCCGGGCTGGGGGCGCATGCAGACACACGCCAGAGGCCGGGGGAACGTGCAAGCAGCCGTGTGGGAAGTGTTTTCGTGTGCCTGAGCCGAATCCGGGCTGGGGGCGCACGCAGACACACGCCAGAGGCCGGGGGAACGTGCAAGCAGCCGTGTGGGAAGTTGTTTTCGTGTGCCTGAGCCGAATCCGGGCTGGGGGCGCACGCAGACACACGCCAGAGGCCGGGGGAACGTGCAAGCAGCCGTGTGGGAAATGTTTTCGTGTGCCTGAGCCGAATCCGGGCTGGGGGCGCATGCAGACACACGCCAGAGGCCGGGGGAACGTGCAAGCAGCCGTGTGGTAACTTGTTTTTGTATGCCTGAGCCGAATCCGGGCTGGGGGCGCATGCAGACACACGCCAGAGGCCGGGGGAACGTGCAAGCAGCCATGTGGGAAGTGTTTTCGTGTGCCTGAGCCGAATCCGGGCTGGGGGCGCACGCAGACACACGCCAGAGGCCGGGGGAACGTGCAAGCAGCCGTGTGGGAAATGTTTTCGTGTGCCTGAGCCGAATCCGGGCTGGGGGCGCACGCAGACACACGCCAGAGGCCGGGGGAACGTGCAAGCAGCCGTGTGGGAAGTTGTTTTCGTGTGCCTGAGCCGAATCCGGGCTGGGGGCGCACGCAGACACACGCCAGAGGCCGGGGGAACGTGCAAGCAGCCGTGTGGGAAGTTGTTTCGTGTGCCTGAGCCGAATCCGGGCTGGGGGCGCATGCAGACACACGCCAGAGGCCGGATGGAACGTGCAAGCAGCCGTGTGGGAAGTGTTTTTCGTGTGCCTGAGCTGAATCCGGGCTGGGGGCGCACGCAGACACACGCCAGAGGCCGGGGGAACGTGCAAGCAGCCGTGTGGGAAGTGTTTTCGTGTGCCTGAGCCGAATCCGGGCTGGGGGCGCACGCAGACACACGCCAGAGGCCGGGGGAACGTGCAAGCAGCCGTGTGGGAAAGTGTTTTCGTGTGCCTGAGCCGAATCCGGGCTGGGGGCGCACGCAGACACACGCCAGAGGCCGGGGGAACGTGCAAGCAGCCGTGTGGGAAGTGTTTTCGTGTGCCTGAGCCGAATCCGGGCTGGGGGCGCATGCAGACACACGCCAGAGGCCGGGGGAACGTGCAAGCAGCCGTGTGGTAAGTTGTTTTCGTGTGCCTGAGCCGAATCCGGGCTGGGGGCGCATGCAGACACACGCCAGAGGCCGGGGGAACGTGCAAGCAGCCGTGTGGGAAGTGTTTTCGTGTGCCTGAGCCGAATCCGGGCTGGGGGCGCACGCAGACACACGCCAGAGGCCGGGGGAACGTGCAAGCAGCCGTGTGGGAAGTTGTTTTCGTGTGCCTGAGCCGAATCCGGGCTGGGGGCGCACGCAGACACACGCCAGAGGCCGGGGGAACGTGCAAGCAGCCGTGTGGGAAGTTGTTTTCGTGTGCCTGAGCCGAATCCGGGCTGGGGGCGCATGCAGACACACGCCAGAGGCCGGAGGAACGTGCAAGCAGCCGTGTGGGAAGTTGTTTTCGTGTGCCTGAGCCGAATCCGGGCTGGGGGCGCATGCAGACACACGCCAGAGGCCGGGGGAACGTGCAAGCAGCCGTGTGGGAAGTGTTTTCGTGTGCCTGAGCCGAATCCGGGCTGGGGGCGCACGCAGACACACGCCAGAGGCCGGGGGAACGTGCAAGCAGCCGTGTGGGAAGTGTTTTCGTGTGCCTGAGCCGAATCCGGGCTGGGGGCGCATGCAGACACACGCCAGAGGCCGGGGGAACGTGCAAGCAGCCGTGTGGGAAGTGTTTTCGTGTGCCTGAGCCGAATCCGGGCTGGGGGCGCATGCAGACACACGCCAGAGGCCGGATGAACGTGCAAGCAGCCGTGTGGGAAGTGTTTTCGTGTGCCTGAGCCGAATCCGGGCTGGGGGCGCATGCAGACACACGCCAGAGGCCGGGGGAACGTGCAAGCAGCCGTGTGGGAAGTGTTTTCGTGTGCCTGAGCCGAATCCGGGCTGGGGGCGCACGCAGACACACGCCAGAGGCCGGGGGAACGTGCAAGCAGCCGTGTGGGAAGTGTTTTCGTGTGCCTGAGCCGAATCCGGGCTGGGGGCGCATGCAGACACACGCCAGAGGCCGGGGGAACGTGCAAGCAGCCGTGTGGGAAGTGTTTTCGTGTGCCTGAGCCGAATCCGGGCTGGGGGCGCATGCAGACACACGCCAGAGGCCGGGGGAACGTGCAAGCAGCCGTGTGGGAAGTGTTTTCGTGTGCCTGAGCCGAATCCGGGCTGGGGGCGCATGCAGACACACGCCAGAGGCCGGGGGAACGTGCAAGCAGCCGTGTGGGAAGTGTTTTCGTGTGCCTGAGCCGAATCCGGGCTGGGGGCGCATGCAGACACACGCCAGAGGCCGGGGGAACGTGCAAGCAGCCGTGTGGGAAGTGTTTTCGTGTGCCTGAGCCGAATCCGGGCTGGGGGCGCACGCAGACACACGCCAGAGGCCGGGGGAACGTGCAAGCAGCCGTGTGGGAAGTGTTTTCGTGTGCCTGAGCCGAATCCGGGCTGGGGGCGCATGCAGACACACGCCAGAGGCCGGGGGAACGTGCAAGCAGCCGTGTGGGAAGTGTTTTCGTGTGCCTGAGCCGAATCCGGGCTGGGGGCGCATGCAGACACACGCCAGAGGCCGGAGGGAACGTGCAAGCAGCCGTGTGGGAAGTGTTTTCGTGTGCCTGAGCCGAATCCGGGCTGGGGGCGCATGCAGACACACGCCAGAGGCCGGGGGAACGTGCAAGCAGCCGTGTGGGAAGTGTTTTCGTGTGCCTGAGCCGAATCCGGGCTGGGGGCGCATGCAGACACACGCCAGAGGCCGGGGGAACGTGCAAGCAGCCGTGTGGGAAGTGTTTTCGTGTGCCTGAGCCGAATCCGGGCTGGGGGCGCATGCAGACCACGCCAGAGGCCGATGGGAACGTGCAAGCAGCCGTGTGGAAGTTGTTTTCGTGTGCCTGAGCCGAATCCGGGCTGGGGGCGCATGCAGACACACGCCAGAGGCCGGGGGAACGTGCAAGCAGCCGTGTGGGAAGTGTTTTCGTGTGCCTGAGCCGAATCCGGGCTGGGGGCGCACGCAGACACACGCCAGAGGCCGGGGGAACGTGCAAGCAGCCGTGTGGGAAGTGTTTTCGTGTGCCTGAGCCGAATCCGGGCTGGGGGCGCATGCAGACACACGCCAGAGGCCGGGGAACGTGCAAGCAGCCGTGTGGGAAGTTGTTTTCGTGTGCCTGAGCCGAATCCGGGCTGGGGGCGCACGCAGACACACGCCAGAGGCCGGGGGAACGTGCAAGCAGCCGTGTGGGAAGTGTTTTCGTGTGCCTGAGCCGAATCCGGGCTGGGGGCGCATGCAGACACACGCCAGAGGCCGGGGGAACGTGCAAGCAGCCGTGTGGGAAGTGTTTTCGTGTGCCTGAGCCGAATCCGGGCTGGGGGCGCATGCAGACACACGCCAGAGGCCGGGGGAACGTGCAAGCAGCCGTGTGGGAAGTGTTTTCGTGTGCCTGAGCCGAATCCGGGCTGGGGGCGCATGCAGACACACGCCAGAGGCCGGGGGAACGTGCAAGCAGCCGTGTGGGAAGTGTTTTCGTGTGCCTGAGCCGAATCCGGGCTGGGGGCGCACGCAGACACACGCCAGAGGCCGGGGGAACGTGCAAGCAGCCGTGTGGGAAGTGTTTTCGTGTGCCTGAGCCGAATCCGGGCTGGGGGCGCATGCAGACACACGCCAGAGGCCGGGGGAACGTGCAAGCAGCCGTGTGGGAAGTGTTTTCGTGTGCCTGAGCCGAATCCGGGCTGGGGGCGCATGCAGACACACGCCAGAGGCCGGGGGAACGTGCAAGCAGCCGTGTGGGAAGTGTTTTCGTGTGCCTGAGCCGAATCCGGGCTGGGGGCGCATGCAGACACACGCCAGAGGCCGGGGGAACGTGCAAGCAGCCGTGTGGGAAGTGTTTTCGTGTGCCTGAGCCGAATCCGGGCTGGGGGCGCATGCAGACACACGCCAGAGGCCGGGGGAACGTGCAAGCAGCCGTGTGGGAAGTGTTTTCGTGTGCCTGAGCCGAATCCGGGCTGGGGGCGCATGCAGACACACGCCAGAGGCCGGGGGAACGTGCAAGCAGCCGTGTGGAAGTGTTTTCGTGTGCCTGAGCCGAATCCGGGCTGGGGGCGCACTGCAGACACACGCCAGAGGCCGGGGGAACGTGCAAGCAGCCGTGTGGGAAGTGTTTTCGTGTGCCTGAGCCGAATCCGGGCTGGGGGCGCATGCAGACACACGCCAGAGGCCGGGGGAACGTGCAAGCAGCCGTGTGGGAAGTGTTTTCGTGTGCCTGAGCCGAATCCGGGCTGGGGGCGCACTGCAGACACACGCCAGAGGCCGGGGGAACGTGCAAGCAGCCGTGTGGGAAGTGTTTTCGTGTGCCTGAGCCGAATCCGGGCTGGGGGCGCATGCAGACACACGCCAGAGGCCGGGGAACGTGCAAGCAGCCGTGTGGGAAGTGTTTTCGTGTGCCTGAGCCGAATCCGGGCTGGGGGCGCATGCAGACACACGCCAGAGGCCGGGGGAACGTGCAAGCAGCCGTGTGGGAAGTGTTTTCGTGTGCCTGAGCCGAATCCGGGCTGGGGGCGCACGCAGACACACGCCAGAGGCCGGGGGAACGTGCAAGCAGCCGTGTGGGAAGTGTTTTCGTGTGCCTGAGGCCGAATCCGGGCTGGGGGCGCACGCAGACACACGCCAGAGGCCGGATGAACGTGCAAGCAGCCGTGTGGGAAGTGTTTTCGTGTGCCTGAGCCGAATCCGGGCTGGGGGCGCATGCAGACACACGCCAGAGGCCGGGGGAACGTGCAAGCAGCCGTGTGGGAAGTTGTTTTCGTGTGCCTGAGCCGAATCCGGGCTGGGGGCGCATGCAGACACACGCCAGAGGCCGGGGGAACGTGCAAGCAGCCGTGTGGGAAGTGTTTTCGTGTGCCTGAGCCGAATCCGGGCTGGGGGCGCACGCAGACACACGCACGAGGCCGGATGAACGTGCAAGCAGCCGTGTGGGAAGTGTTTTCGTGTGCCTGAGCCGAATCCGGGCTGGGGGCGCACGCAGACACACGCCAGAGGCCGGGGGAACGTGCAAGCAGCCGTGTGGGAAGTTGTTTTCGTGTGCCTGAGCCGAATCCGGGCTGGGGGCGCATGCAGACACACGCCAGAGGCCGGGGGAACGTGCAAGCAGCCGTGTGGGAAGTGTTTTCGTGTGCCTGAGCCGAATCCGGGCTGGGGGCGCATGCAGACACACGCCAGAGGCCGGGGAACGTGCAAGCAGCCGTGTGGGAAGTGTTTTCGTGTGCCTGAGCCGAATCCGGGCTGGGGGCGCACGCAGACACACGCCAGAGGCCGGGGGGAACGTGCAAGCAGCCGTGTGGGAAGTGTTTTCGTGTGCCTGAGCCGAATCCGGGCTGGGGGCGCACGCAGACACACGCCAGAGGCCGGATGAACGTGCAAGCAGCCGTGTGGGAAGTGTTTTCGTGTGCCTGAGCCGAATCCGGGCTGGGGGCGCATGCAGACACACGCCAGAGGCCGGGGGAACGTGCAAGCAGCCGTGTGGGAAGTTGTTTTCGTGTGCCTGAGCCGAATCCGGGCTGGGGGCGCATGCAGACACACGCCAGAGGCCGGGGGAACGTGCAAGCAGCCGTGTGGGAAGTGTTTTCGTGTGCCTGAGCCGAATCCGGGCTGGGGGCGCATGCAGACACACGCCAGAGGCCGAATGGACGTGCAAGCAGCCGTGTGGGAAGTTGTTTTCGTGTGCCTGGGCTGAATCCGGGCTGGGGGCGCACGCAGACACACGCAAGAGGCGGGGGGAACGTGCAAGCAGCCGTGTGGGAAGTTGTTTTCGTATGCCTGAGCCGAATCCGGGCTGGGGGCGCACGCAGACACACGCCAGAGGCCGGGGGAACGTGCAAGCAGCCGTGTGGGAAGTGTTTTCGTGTGCCTGAGCCGAATCCGGGCTGGGGGCGCATGCAGACACACGCCAGAGGCCGGGGGAACGTGCAAGCAGCCGTGTAGGAAGTGTTTTCGTGTGCCTGAGCCGAATCCGGGCTGGGGGCGCATGCAGACACACGCCAGAGGCCGGGGGAACGTGCAAGCAGCCGTGTGGGAAGTGTTTTCGTGTGCCTGAGCCGAATCCGGGCTGGGGGCGCACGCAGACACACGCACGAGGCCGGATGAACGTGCAAGCAGCCGTGTGGGAAGTGTTTTCGTGTGCCTGAGCCGAATCCGGGCTGGGGGCGCATGCAGACACACGCCAGAGGCCGGGGGAACGTGCAAGCAGCCGTGTGGGAAGTGTTTTCGTGTGCCTGAGCCGAATCCGGGCTGGGGGCGCATGCAGACACACGCCAGAGGCCGGGGGAACGTGCAAGCAGCCGTGTGGGAAGTGTTTTCGTGTGCCTGAGCCGAATCCGGGCTGGGGGCGCATGCAGACACACGCCAGAGGCCGGATGGAACGTGCAAGCAGCCGTGTGGGAAGTGTTTTCGTGTGCCTGAGCCGAATCCGGGCTGGGGGCGCATGCAGACACACGCCAGAGGCCGGGGGAACGTGCAAGCAGCCGTGTGGGAAGTGTTTTCGTGTGCCTGAGCCGAATCCGGGCTGGGGGCGCACTGCAGACACACGCCAGAGGCCGGGGGAACGTGCAAGCAGCCGTGTGGGAAGTGTTTTCGTGTGCCTGAGCCGAATCCGGGCTGGGGGCGCACGCAGACACACGCCAGAGGCCGGATGGAACGTGCAAGCAGCCGTGTGGGAAGTGTTTTCGTGTGCCTGAGCCGAATCCGGGCTGGGGGCGCATGCAGACACACGCCAGAGGCCGGGGGAACGTGCAAGCAGCCGTGTGGGAAGTGTTTTCGTGTGCCTGAGCCGAATCCGGGCTGGGGGCGCATGCAGACACACGCCAGAGGCCGGGGGAACGTGCAAGCAGCCGTGTGGGAAGTGTTTTCGTGTGCCTGAGCCGAATCCGGGCTGGGGGCGCATGCAGACACACGCCAGAGGCCGGGGGAACGTGCAAGCAGCCGTGTGGGAAGTGTTTTCGTGTGCCTGAGCCGAATCCGGGCTGGGGGCGCATGCAGACACACGCCAGAGGCCGGGGGAACGTGCAAGCAGCCGTGTGGGAAGTGTTTTCGTGTGCCTGAGCCGAATCCGGGCTGGGGGCGCACTGCAGACACACGCCAGAGGCCGGGGGAACGTGCAAGCAGCCGTGTGGGAAGTGTTTTCGTGTGCCTGAGCCGAATCCGGGCTGGGGGCGCATGCAGACACACGCCAGAGGCCGGGGGAACGTGCAAGCAGCCGTGTGGGAAGTGTTTTCGTGTGCCTGAGCCGAATCCGGGCTGGGGGCGCATGCAGACACACGCCAGAGGCCGGGGGAACGTGCAAGCAGCCGTGTGGGAAGTGTTTTCGTGTGCCTGAGCCGAATCCGGGCTGGGGGCGCACGCAGACACACGCCAGAGGCCGGGGAACGTGCAAGCAGCCGTGTGGGAAGTGTTTTCGTGTGCCTGAGCCGAATCCGGGCTGGGGGCGCATGCAGACACACGCCAGAGGCCGGGGGAACGTGCAAGCAGCCGTGTGGGAAGTGTTTTCGTGTGCCTGAGCCGAATCCGGGCTGGGGGCGCATGCAGACACACGCCAGAGGCCGGGGGAACGTGCAAGCAGCCGTGTGGGAAGTGTTTTCGTGTGCCTGAGCCGAATCCGGGCTGGGGGCGCATGCAGACACACGCCAGAGGCCGAATGGAACGTGCAAGCAGCCGTGTGGGAAGTGTTTTCGTGTGCCTGAGCCGAATCCCGGGCTGGGGGCGCACGCAGACACACGCCAGAGGCCGGATGAACGTGCAAGCAGCCGTGTGGGAAGTGTTTTCGTGTGCCTGAGCCGAATCCGGGCTGGGGGCGCATGCAGACACACGCCAGAGGCCGGGGGAACGTGCAAGCAGCCGTGTGGGAAGTGTTTTCGTGTGCCTGAGCCGAATCCGGGCTGGGGGCGCACTGCAGACACACGCCAGAGGCCGGATGGAACGTGCAAGCAGCCGTGTGGGAAGTGTTTTCGTGTGCCTGAGCCGAATCCGGGCTGGGGGCGCATGCAGACATCACGCCAGAGGCCGGGGGAACGTGCAAGCAGCCGTGTGGGAAGTGTTTTCGTGTGCCTGAGCCGAATCCGGGCTGGGGGCGCACGCAGACACACGCCAGAGGCCGGGGGAACGTGCAAGCAGCCGTGTGGGAAGTTGTTTTCGTGTGCCTGAGCCGAATCCGGGCTGGGGGCGCATGCAGACACACGCCAGAGGCCGGGGGAACGTGCAAGCAGCCGTGTGGGAAGTGTTTTCGTGTGCCTGAGCCGAATCCGGGCTGGGGGCGCATGCAGACACACGCCAGAGGCCGAGGGAACGTGCAAGCAGCCGTGTAGGGAAGTGTTTTCGTGTGCCTGAGCCGAATCCGGGCTGGGGGCGCACTGCAGACTCACGCCAGAGGCCGGGGGAACGTGCAAGCAGCCGTGTGGGAAGTGTTTTCGTGTGCCTGAGCCGAATCCGGGCTGGGGGCGCACGCAGACACACGCCAGAGGCCGGATGAACGTGCAAGCAGCCGTGTGGGAAGTGTTTTCGTGTGCCTGAGCCGAATCCGGGCTGGGGGCGCATGCAGACACACGCCAGAGGCCGGTGAACGTGCAAGCAAGCCGTGTGGGAAGTGTTTTCGTGTGCCTGAGCCGAATCCGGGCTGGGGGGCGCATGCAGACACACGCCAGAGGCCGGATGGAACGTGCAAGCAGCCGTGTGGGAAGTGTTTTCGTGTGCCTGAGCCGAATCCGGGCTGGGGGCGCATGCAGACACACGCCAGAGGCCGGGGGAACGTGCAAGCAGCCGTGTGGGAAGTTGTTTTCGTGTGCCTGAGCCGAATCCGGGCTGGGGGCGCACGCAGACACACGCCAGAGGCCGGATGAACGTGCAAGCAGCCGTGTGGGAAGTGTTTTCGTGTGCCTGAGCCGAATCCGGGCTGGGGGGCGCACTGCAGACACACGCCAGAGGCCGGGTGAACGTGCAAGCAAGCCGTGTGGGAAGTGTTTTCGTGTGCCTGAGCCGAATCCGGGCTGGGGGCGCACGCAGACACACGCCAGAGGCCGGGGGAACGCTGCAAGCAGCCGTGTGGGAAGTGTTTTCGTATGCCTGAGCCGAATCCGGGCTGGGGGCGCACGCAGACACACGCACGAGGCCGGAACATGAACGTGCAAGCAGCCGTGTGGAAGTGTTTTCGTGTGCCTGAGCCGAATCCGGGCTGGGGGCGCACGCAGACTCACGCCAGAGGCCGGGTTGGAACGTGCAAGCAGCCGTGTGGGAGTGTTTTCGTGTGCCTGAGCCGAATCCGGGCTGGGGGCGCATGCAGACACACGCCAGAGGCCGGGGGAACGTGCAAGCAGCCGTGTGGGAAGTGTTTTCGTGTGCCTGAGCCGAATCCGGGCTGGGGGCGCAATGCAGACACCACGCCAGGGCCGGGGGAACGTGCAAGCAGCCGTGTGGGAGTGTTTTCGTGTGCCTGAGCCGACTCGGGCTGGGGGCGCACGCAGACACACGCCAGAGGCCGGGGGAACGTGCAAGCAGCCGTGTGGGAAGTGTTTTCGTGTTGCCTGAGCCGAATCCGGGCTGGGGGCGGCATGCAGACACACGCCAGAGGCCGGGGGAAACGTGCAAGCAGCCGTGTGGGAAGTGTTTTCGTGTGCCTGAGCCGAATCCGGGCTGGGGGCGCACTGCAGACACACGCCAGAGGCCGGATGGACGTGCAAGCAGCCGTGTGTGGGAAGTGTTTCGTGTGCCTGAGCCGAATCCGGGCTGGGGGCGCACTGCAGACACCGCCAGAGGCCGGGGGAACGTGCAAGCAGCCGTGTGAGGAAGTGTTTTCGTGTGCCTGAGCCGAATCCGGGCTGGGGGCGCATGCAGACACACGCCAGAGGCCGGGGGAACGTGCAAGCAGCCGTTGTGGGAAGTGTTTTCGTGTGCCTGGGCCTGAATTCGGGCTGGGGGCGCATGCAGACAACACGCCAGAGGCCGAATGGACGTGCAAGCAGCCGTGTGGGGAAGTGTTTTCGTGTGCCTGAGCCGAATCCGGGCTGGGGGCGCACTGCAGACACACGCCAGAGGCCGGGGGGAACGTGCAAGCAGCCGTGTGGGAAGTTGTTTTCGTGTGCCTGAGCCGAATCCGGGCTGGGGGCGCACTGCAGACACACGCCAGAGGCCGGGGGAACGTGCAAGCAGCCGTGTGGGAAGTGTTTTCGTGTGCCTGAGCCGAATCCGGGCTGGGGGCGCATGCAGGACACACGCCAGAGGCCGGGGGAACGTGCAAGCAGCCGTGTGGGAAGTGTTTTCGTGTGCCTGAGCCGAATCCGGGCTGGGGGCGCACGCAGACACACGCCAGAGGCCGGGGGAACGTGCAAGCAGCCGTGTGGGAAGTGTTTTCGTATGCCTGAGCCGAATCCGGGCTGGGGGCGCACGCAGACACACGCCACGAGGCCGGATGAACGTGCAAGCAGCCGTGTGGGAAGTGTTTTCGTGTGCCTGAGCCGAATCCGGGCTGGGGGCGCATGCAGACACACGCCAGAGGCCGGGGGAACGTGCAAGCAGCCGTGTGGGAAGTGTTTTCGGTGCCTGAGCCGAATCCGGGCTGGGGGCGCATGCAGACACACGCCAGAGGCCGGGGAAACGTGCAAGCAGCCGGTGGGAAGTGTTTCGTGTGCCTGAGCCGAATCCGGGCTGGGGGCGCATGCAGACACACGCCAGAGGCCGGGGAACGTGCAAGCAGCCGTGTGGGAAGTGTTTTCGTGTGCCTGAGCCGAATCCGGGCTGGGGGCGCACTGCAGACACACGCCAGAGGCCGGAATGGGAACGTGCAAGCAGCGTGTGGGAAGTGTTTTCGTGTGCTGAGCCGAATCCGGGCTGGGGGCGCACGCAGACACACGCCAGAGGCCGGGGGAACGTGCAAGCAGCCGTGGGGAAGTGTTTTCCGTGTGCCTGGAGCCGAATCCGGGCTGGGGGCGCACTGCAGACACACGCCAGAGGCCGGATGAACGTCTGCAAGCAGCCGTGTGGGAAGTTGTTTCTGTGTGCCCTGAGCCGAATCCGGGATGGGGGCGCAATGCAGACACACGCCAGAGGCCGGGGGAACGTGCAAGCAGCCGTGTGGGAAGTGTTTTCGTATTGCTGAGCCGAATCCGGGCTGGGGGAGCATGCAGACACACGCCAGAGGCCGAAGGACGTGCAAGGCAAGCCGTGTGGGAAGTGGTTTTCGTGTGCCTGAGCCGAATCCGGGCTGGGGGCGCATGCAGACACACGCCAGAGGCCGGGGGAACGTGCAAGCAGCCGTGTGGGAAGTGTTTTCGTGTGCCTGAGCCGAATCCGGGCTGGGGGCGCATGCAGACACACGCCAGAGGCCGGGGGAACGTGCAAGCAGCCGTGTGGGAAGTGTTTTCGTGTGCCTGAGCCGAATCCGGGCTGGGGGCGCATGCAGACACACGCCAGAGGCCGGGGGAACGTGCAAGCAGCCGTGTGGGAAGTGTTTTCGTGTGCCTGAGCCGAATCCGGGCTGGGGGCGCACGCAGACACACGCCCGAGGCCGGGGGAACGTGCAAGCAGCCGTGTGGGAAGTTGTTTTCGGTGCCTGGGCCGAATCCGGGCTGGGGGCGCATGCAGACACACGCCAGAGGCCGGGATGAACGTGCAAGCAGCCGCTGTGGGAAGTGTTTTCGGTGGTGCCTGAGCCGAATCCGGGCTGGGGGCGCATGCAAGACACACGCCAGAGGCCGGGGAACGTGCAAGCAGGCCGTGGGGAAGTGTTTTCGTGTGCCTGAGCCGGAATCCGGGCTGGGGGCGCATGCAGACACACGCCAGAGGCCGGGGGAACGTGCAAGCAAGCCGTGTGGGAAAGTGTTTTTCGTATGCCTGAGCCGAATCCGGCTGGGGGCGCACGCAGACACCGCACGAGGCCGGATGAACGTGCAAGCAGCCGTGGGGAAAGTGTTTTCGTGTGCCTGAGCCGAATCCGGGCTGGGGGCGCACTGCAGACACACGCCAGAGGCCGGGGGAACGTGCAAGCAGCCGTGTGGGAAGTGTTTTCGTGTGCCTGAGCCGAATCCGGGCTGGGGGCGCATGCAGACACACGCCAGAGGCCGGGGGAACGTGCAAGCAGCCGTGTGGGAAGTGTTTTCGTGTGCCTGAGCCGAATCCGGGCTGGGGGCGCATGCAGACACACGCCAGAGGCCGGGGGAACGTGCAAGCAGCCGTGTGGGAAGTGTTTTCGTGTGCCTGAGCCGAATCCGGGCTGGGGGCGCATGCAGACACACGCCAGAGGCCGGGGGAACGTGCAAGCAGCCGTGTGGGAAGTGTTTTCGTGTGCCTGAGCCGAATCCGGGCTGGGGGCGCATGCAGACACACGCCAGAGGCCGGGGGAACGTGCAAGCAGCCGTGTGGGAAGTGTTTTCGTGTGCCTGAGCCGAATCCGGGCTGGGGGCGCATGCAGACACACGCCAGAGGCCGGGGGAACGTGCAAGCAGCCGTGTGGGAAGTTGTTTCGTGTGCCTGAGCCGAATCCGGGCTGGGGGCGCATGCAGACACACGCCAGAGGCCGGGGGAACGTGCAAGCAGCCGTGTGGGAAGTGTTTTCGTGTGCCTGAGCCGAATCCGGGCTGGGGGCGCATGCAGACACACGCCAGAGGCCGGGGAACGTGCAAGCAGCCGTGTGGGAAGTGTTTTCGTGTGCCTGAGCCGAATCCGGGCTGGGGGCGCATGCAGACACACGCCAGAGGCCGGGGGAACGTGCAAGCAGCCGTGTGGGAGTGTTTTCGTGTGCCTGAGCCGAATCCGGGCTGGGGGCGCATGCAGACACACGCCAGAGGCCGGGGAACTGCAAGCAGCCGTGTGGGAAGTTTTCGTGTGCCTGAGCCCGAATCCTGGGCTGGGGCGCATGCAGACACGCCAGAGGCCGGGGAACGTGCAAGCAGCCGTGTGGGAAGTGTTTTCGTGTGCCTGAGCCGAATCCGGGCTGGGGCGCATGCAGACCACGCCAGAGGCCGGGGGAACGTGCAAGCAGCCGTGTGGGAATGTTTTCGTGTGCCTGAGCCGAATCCGGGCTGGGGCGCACGCAGACACACGCCAGAGGCCGGTGGAACGTGCAAGCAGCCGTGTGGGAATGTTTTTCGTGTGCCTGAGCCGAATCCGGGCTGGGGGCGCATGCAGACACACGCCAGAGGCCGGGGGAACGTGCAAGCAGCCGTGTGGGAGTGTTTTTCGTGTGCCTGAGCCGAATCCGGGCTGGGGGCGCATGCAGACACACGCCAGAGCCGGGGAACGTGCAAGCAGCCGTGTGGGAGTTGTTTTCGTGTGCCTGAGCCGAATCCGGGCTGGGGGCGCACGCAGACACACGCCAGAGGCCGGGGAACGTGCACAGCCGTGTGGGAAGTGTTTTCGTGTGCCTGAGCCGAATCCGGGCTGGGGGCGCATGCAGACACACGCAGAGGCCGGGGAACGTGCAGCAGCCGTGTGGGAAGTGTTTTCGTGTGCCTGAGCCGAATCCGGGCTGGGGGCGCATGCAGACACACGCCAGAGGCCGGGGGAACGTGCAAGCAGCCGTGTGGGAAGTTGTTTTCGTGTGCCTGAGCCGAATCCGGGCTGGGGCGCATGCAGACACACGCCAGAGGCCGGGGGAACGTGCAAGCAGCCGTGTGGGAAGTGTTTTCGTGTGCCTAGCCGAATCCGGGCTGGGGGCGCACGCAGACACACGCCAGAGGCCGGGTGGACGTGCAAGCAGCCGTGTGGAAGTGTTTTCGTGTGCCTGAGCCGAATCCGGGCTGGGGGCGCATGCAGACACACGCCAGAGGCCGGTGGAACGTGCCAGCAGCCGTGTGGGAAGTGTTTTCGTGTGCCTGAGCCGAATCCGGGCTGGTGGGCGCACGCAGACACACGCCAGAGGCCGGGGAACGTGCAAGCAGCCGTGTGGAAGTGTTTTTGTGCCTGAGCCGAATCCGGGCTGGGGCGCATGCAGACACACGCCAGAGGCCGGGGAACGTGCAAGCACCGTGTGGAAGTGTTTTCGTGTGCCTGAGCCGAATCCGGGCTGGGGGCGCATGCAGACCACGCCAGAGGCCGGGGGAACGTGCAAGCAGCCGTGTGGGAGTGTTTTCGTGTGCCTGAGCCGAATCCGGGCTGGGGGCGCATGCAGACACACGCCAGAGGCCGGGAACGTGCAAGCAGCCGTGTGGTAAGTTTGTTTTCGTGTGCCTGAGCCGAATCCGGGCTGGGGGCGCATTGCAGACACACGCCAGAGGCCGGGGGAACGTGCAAGCAGCCGTTGGGAAGTGTTTTCGTGTGCCTGAGCCGAATCCGGGCTGGGGGCGCATGCAGACACCGCCAGAGGCCGGATGGACGTGCAAGCAGCCGTGTTGGGAAGTGTTTTCGTGTGCCTGAGCCGAATCCGGGCTGGGGGCGCACGCAGACTCACGCCCAGGCCGGGGGAACGTGCAAGCAGCCGTGTGGGAAGTGTTTTTCGTGTGCCTGAGCCGAATCCGGGCTGGGG
>JAEHOD010000193.1:0-47988 GCA_016834595.1 Chlamydomonas schloesseri | reverse complement strand
CCGTCTCAGGCAAGTCGAGCGTGCACTAGAGGACGAGCGGGACCGTAACGGCGGATCGAACGCAAGCTGTCAGAGGCGCTAGAGCAGGTCCAGCAGCTTGAGTTTGAGCTTGCCGCAGCAGAACGCGAGCGCATTAGCGGCAGGCCCGCATTGAGGTGCTCGAAGAGCTGCTAGCACGCGCGCAGGAGCAGCCGCAGGCACGCCGGAGCGTAGCCGCAGCCCCTCGCCAGCGCAGTCAGATTCCGACTCCGACAGCGACGTCTCAAGTGACGTGCTTGCTGCAGCGGAGGAGGCGTATTCCGGCGACCTTGCCCCTCAGAGCGGTTCCTCGCGCCGACGTGTGCAAGTACCTGGAGAGCCAGGCCTGTGGGCGGCTGCATCCGACTCAGGCCTATAAGCAGCCCCCGCTCATCCTGTGGTACAAACAGGAGCGAGGCGAGGACGCCGAGTTTATACCGAGCTCTAGAGGTGCTTGCCCAGAACGGCGAGCCGCTGCGCGACGGCATCGAGTACAACTCAGAGGAGATCTTCGGCTGCTTGATACACGGGCTGCAGGCCACCACCGCTCGTCCGAGTGTGCCATCCGGAGGCGTCGTGCGCGGCTGCTCGAGCTAAAGACTCAGCGAGACGCAGCTCTGCAGCGCCGGCGCAAGCGCAGTCGCGGCGGCAAGAAGGTCGGCGGCGGCAAGGGCCGCCACCGCGGCGCCGGTAAGCGACACTAGCTGCGCAGCGGCGCACCCGAGCCCAAAGGGTTTTAACTGCCAGGCAAAGCCAGGCGGCGGGTGCTGCAGGTGTTGCTACGAGCTACGGCTGTTGCGACGCTAAGGGCGTCAATTAGCGCTGGTGCGGTCAAAGGCCGCAACGTCGTCTACGCGCTGTCAAGACCTCGCAGGTGTGAGCGCTGTCTGTGAGATCTGGCGAGTCGCGAGCTCAAGGGTCTGCTGCAGTCCGGCCAGCCTGAGTCAGGGTCAGGCGGTAGACAGCGCGAGCTAGGGGCTACCAGGGCGGGGACTCAGTTCGCGGGCAGCAGCAGGAGCCGCCGCCGTCGCCGCCCAAGGAGCAGCCCGCAGCCGCGCAGCGCAGTGCTTCAGTGCCGAGATCGCCTGTGACCGGTCCTGCGGCGCCTAGTAAGGTTCGTACTACTGTTAGCAGATTCCCAAGCCGCCGAGCCGAGACCTAGCAGGCGGCAGGCCTAGCAGTGCAGCCGCCGTTCCCAGTACTGCGGCCGCAACCAGGGCTACAAGTTTAGACGGCAGGAGCGGCAGCGGCAGTCAGTGGTGAGGGTGCAGGCGCGGGACCGTCAGGTGGCGACTACTGACACCCGCGGACACTGTAGCGACTCATCGTGACGGTGACGGCAGCGCATAATAATAATAATAATAAGGAAGACGCCGGCCCGTAGGGCCTGGCGTGGATTAACGGGGCAAGGTGACTAGGGCAAGGGGGCCCGCCCCCCCTCGCGCTTTCACCTCACCACGCACCCCGGGGGCACAGAGAAATGGGGAGGGGCCTCAGCCCCCTCGTTTCTGTAGCTCCCGTTCCATAATCCGGCGCATTTTTATGATCCCGCCGGCAGTACTGACCGCGTTGTCGTGGAGTTTTTCGCCGCATGTGCGTGCTGCTGCTTTGGTCACACCCAGGCGGTCGGTGAGGAGGGAGTTCAAGTTTTGGGGGATTGCCACCTGTAAAGCCAAGTGCCAAACATTCGCCCACGGAGTAATGGACCGTCCAGCCAGCTTGTTCCAGCAGCTGTTAAGCTCGCGGTGTTGTCGGGCTTTTCTTCGCTTTTGTCTTCGTTCCCAATGTCTGAGCTGTACCCAACTTCGATGATGTAGACGGGCATTCCCCTTTTGTTGCGGGGTGGACGGTAGTCCTCCTGGTTAGCATCGTGGATGGAGAGGTTGGGTATGAAGAGTATGTCTGGGCGGAGTTTGTCTATGAGGGTCGCGGGGGTGTTGGGGGGGGGAACATCCAGGGGGGGGGGGCGCTGGGCCGAGGCGTAGGCTGGGAGGTCTGCGAGCGGGCCTGCATCCATGACCATGTATCCGCCGCTAAATTTGCCTTTGGACAGGCACTTAGCGACTCTTTGAACGGCCAGTTGTGGCGATTGATGTAAGCTCCTTTCATTTTGGGGTGTGTACACCCTCCCAGTATGTGGCTTCCCGAGTCTGGTGTCTGGCACAGCGGGCAGTTGCCGTTCCCTCCCAGTCGGTACCCGGCGTTTGAGCTGGGCGTTAAAGAGGTATCCGTATCTGGCATAGAGGATCTGTTTGATGAGCCAGGGGTGGCGTGTTTTGCTCGAGAGGGTACGGTTGCTGAGTCTAGGGCACATACTCGCAGCCGCGGCTTCCCATCGTGCCTGCACGGGTGTGTTTGTTGGTGAAGGCCCACTTGTGCGTGGATGGGTAAGGAGGACAGAACGCCACGGTTGAGGTCGCTCAGGTAGTAGTCGTCATGGTTTCGTTTGGGCCACCATATTTTGGTCCACGGCTCGTCCTGTTCAAGGTGGGTGGCTTGTGCCATGGCGTTGGCGTTGCGTTCTGCTACGTCGGCGGCGCCCTTGTCTGCCTCCTCGTTTCCGTGGAGCCCCGTATGGGAGCGTACCTTCAGTAGCTGGACAGGGACGCCTGCCTCGGCGTATTGCTGTAGTTCGTGTAGGATGCGGTCTAAGATCCCTTTGTGTTTGGAGAGCAGGAGTCGTTCCGGCGCATGCAGGGCCCGGCGGATGAGATAGAGGGAGACAAGGGAGTCACTGGCTATCGTCAGGTTGGTGTACCCGAAGAGTTGTAGGCGGGGCCTAAAATGCTCGAGGGCTACTAGTATAGCGGAGAGTTCGGCCCTCTGGATGGTGTTAGTGCTGTTGAGGCCGCCCGGTTCGATGTAAACGTGTCCTGTTGGTTGGGACCATGCGCATGCCCCCAGTTGGTTCATTTCGCGGCCATCTTCTCCCGCAGCCGCTTTGATTACACGATCCATCCGTCCATATGATTTCGTCTGAGTTGTGCAGGTATGGGGAGGTGACGGGGTAATCGGCGCGCGCGGCGTAGAGGGCTGAGAGGGTGGGCGGAGGCGCAGGGCAGGTGCGGAGGCTACGCCGTGGGGGCGCGTTGCAGCTGGTTAGTTGTTGAGCGCGGGTTTTGGCGCGGTGAGAGTATGGTCTGGTTACGTTGGGGGTTCGGTCGCGGGGGGAGAGTGACCCGGGCCGGCCAGGCGGCGGGTGTGCGCTGTGTCGGTGTTGTGAGGGGTGTCGGGGGTGTGGCCCCAAGGTCGGTCAGGGCGTTCTGAAGCCGCGCAAGGTTGCCGTTAGAGTTTAACGCCTGTACTCCGGTGGTGTTAGCGATGAGGAGAAGTAGCAGGCCCCGTTTGCCGCTGTCCGTGGTGGCCGTGGTCCCGAGCCCGCCGTCGCCGCCCAAGGAGCAGCCCGCAGCAGCGCAGCGCAGTGCTTCAGTGCCGAGATCGCCTGTGACCGGTCCTGCGGCGCCTAGTAAGGTTCGTACTACTGTTAGCAGGATTCCCAAGCCGCCGAGCCGAGACCTAGCAGCGGCAGGCCCTAGCAGTGCAGCCGCCGGTCCCAGTACTGCGGCCGCAACCAGGGCTACAAGTTTAGACGCAGGAGCGGCAGCGGCAGTCAGTGGTGAGGGTGCAGGCGCGGGACCGTCAGGTGCGACTACTGACACCCGCGACACTGTAGCGACTCATCGTGACGGTGACGGCAGCGCATCTTCCTCAGATTTTAGCTCGGCAGCCTCGGACGCCGAGCCAGAGGAGCGCAGCCCGACCGCAGGAGGCGGCCGCCGCAGGGCAGCAGGGTCACGCGGCAGCGGCAGTACAGCCGGCCGCAGCCTTAGCGCCTTATCAGCCGGCGGTAGTCAACAACCCGCTATTTGTAGTCAGTTATTATAGCTCTTCGGACGACGACGACGAGATGGTCGCTCCGTCGAAGCATATGGACCCGTGGAGCCACGAGCAGGTGCCCATCCTCGCCCGCTGGCTGCACGAGGAGCTCAACAGCTCCCGCAAGCACCACGGCCAGTGCACCATTGAGGGTGTGCCCGCCTCCGAGGCCATGCGCATCGTCAAGCGCGCGCCGACCGAGGGCACCCACTACGACCACTGGCACCAGACGGTCTACCCGACGCTGCTCGCCGACGCGCAGGCCGCCTGGGACAGCAAGCACCAGGCGCCCGTTCCCGCCATGACCGGTGAGCACGTGATTGAGTACTACGTCGAGCGCCTGGCGGCGCACTTCAAGCTGGACCGTGAGCGGCACTACCAGCAGCACTACCGGGAGCTCCAGCAGCAGCAGCGCGCTCCCACGCATCTGCTGGCTGACATGCAGCAGTGCTGGCCGCACCTGCGCAACGTCCAGCCGGAGCGCTTTGCGGCGGACTTCGTGCAGAAGCTGGACCCGGCCATTCGGGACAACGTGCACGGCAAGATCGTCTTGGAGCCCCTGAGCACGTGGTTCGCCAACCTGCCGCGCATCGCCAACGAGGCCAACATCGCTTGGGACAACTACCGGCAGCGTCAGCTGATCTTCGACGGCGTCGACCCCACGGCGCCGCCAAAGGCGGCTGGCCCGAGCAGCTCAACCGCCGCCACGCGGGGCTCCGGCTCAGTGGCTAGCAGCGCTGGCGGCGCCAAGAGCAAGAAGTACTACTGCTCCGAGCACGGCGCCAACGACACGCACGCCACCGCCGACTGCCACATCCTGCGCCGGCGCCAGCAGCGCGCGGTGCTGGTCACCGCGGCAGGTGGTGCGACCAGCAGCCCGGCGCCAGCAGCCGCGGCGCCGTCCGGCCTCGGCAACGCGCAGCTCTTGCAGGCCGTCAGCGTCCTGGCGGCTGCGGGCCACACCGAGGCAGCGGCCGCGCTCGTCACCGGCGCGGCAACCAAGTGGCAGGCGGAGGCGGAGAAGCGCGTCGCGCGTGGCGGTGCGGGCCGCGGCCAGGGTAAACCGGAGGGCAAAGCCCCCGGCGGGGGCAGCGGGCGCTGCGAGCACTGCGACCGCGTGCACCCCGGGGTGTGCTTCATCCTCAACCCGCTGGCGGCGCCGGCTGGCTGGCGCTTCCGTGGCGCCCGCGCGCAGGAGCGTTTCGAGGCCGCGCTAGCCAAGGCCAAGGGTGGCGACAAGGGCGGTGCGGCGGCCAACGTCACGGACTATGAGGACTTCGAGGACTTCTACAGCGCCACCGTCACCGCGGGTGGGCGACGACACCACTGACGTGGGCGGCAGCATGAAGCCGTGGTTCCTGATGGACGCCGCGCCCTCCAGCGCCCTGGACGCCGAGCCGGAGGCCTACCCCGTGCTCGTCACATCCGCCTGCGCTCTGCCGTCGCCCGAGCTGCACGAGACGCCCGCGCAGGACGAGCAGGAGGTGACCATGGCGCCCTGGTTCCTGACGTCCGGCCAGGAGGAGGCCGCGCGCGACGACCAGAAGGAGTATCACGACGCGCGCGAGCAGCCCGAGGAGCGGTCAACCGCCGAGCTGCACGAGTGGCAGCCGTCCAGCCTGCTCGACCTGGCGTACCCCGCCGACGGCGCCGACGTGGACAGCGCCAAGAACCCCATCCCCTCGGCCGTGTCCCTGTTTGAGCGCCTGATCCTCCCGCTGCGGCGTGCACGGCTCAGGCACGTCCTGCTGAGCGCTGTGGATCGCACTGTTGTTGCCTGCGCCACCGGCACCGACGCTGACCAGGAGGCCGATGCCGCATACGTTGCGGGCGACGACGACGACATGGAGGCGGAGGGTCAGGCGGCGGCTGCGGCAGGGGCGAGCGCCGAGGGCGGCGCCGAGTCACCGCCGTCCTCAGCTGCGCTGGCAACTCTCCGGCAGCAGCAAGCGCCCCTGGGGTTCAGGCCAGCCGTCTACATGGCGCAGCCAGGAGTTCCTGTTACAGGCCACACTATGCCCGATCAGGCGGGTGCCGCGCCCACAGCGGACCTAATCAAGACCGCCGACGCGCAATTCCGGGCGCAGTTCTCCGAGTTTCAACGCACCCTCTCCGACCAGTCAACCAGGCTGCTGGGCACTTTCAATATGTGGACAGCGGCGGCGCTGCAGGCGGAGGCTCGACGCGCTGCCGCGGCGTCCGCGGAGGCCGCCCTAGCCAGCGGCCTCCCGGCAGCGCCAGCGGGAATGCGTGTCGACTCGCGTGTGCCGTACTTTGCCTGCAACGCTCCGACGGGCCCCGACGGCTCGCTGCTGCCAGGCTACCGTACCGTGTCAGATATTCCCGAGCGTGAATGGGCGGAGCTGATGCAGGGCAAGCCCCGCCTTGCCCGGTACTTCGCCAGGCCGCACAAGATGTTCTACTGCCAGCCGGGCGACTTTGCCATCGAGGTCAAGGGCCGGAACACCTCGGGAGCTAGCGGCAGTCAAAGCGACGGTGCCGCTGCCGCCGCCGATGCCCCCCAGCCGCCCATCGTGTTGCGCGACCACAGCGCGAGCGTCAACCTGGTCACCAAGAGCTTCTGCGCCTCGCACCGGCTGCCGCATCGGGCGACCGGAGCCACGCTGTCAACAGCGGCGTCAGGCGGTGGCGAAGGCCCGCGTCCGCTGCACGAGCTGGCTACCGAGCGGTTGAGCCTCCACGTCAAGCCAGGCTCGCCGTACTCCGTGCGGCTACCCATGACCAAGACGCTGGTCGTGGAGGACACATATCTGTTCGACGTGCTGCTGGGCAACGAGCAGATGCAGCCGGTCGCAAGCTATATCACCGTGCTGCCCGAGCCGCGACTGCACTACTACCCGAACCTGGTGGAGTACCCCTCCTTTGTGGTCAGTCTCGTGCTCTCCAACGCTCCCGGCGCGCGTGCCGCTCTCGCAGCTGCTGAGCGGTACGTTGTCTGCTACGCCAGCCTCGACGACACCACGTCGCCGAAGCTGGGGGGGGGGATGCGACAACGCCGACAACGTTAACGTCAACGAATGCACCAGCAACACCAACGGCAGCATCGCCTCGGACTCGACCGCCAGCAGCAGCACCAGCGCAGCACCCATGTGCAGTGACGCCGGCGTGCTCAAGGCTGGCGGCGCCGACGCAAGTCCGAGCGAGTGCAAGCCCGCCTGCGCGAGTGGCGCGCAATGCGCCTGCGCAAGCGGCAACGTCTCTGGGCCGTCATCCAGCCCAGGCGACAGCGGCAAAGCCGCAAATAAGGAGGAGACAGCGACCGCCGACACCAACGGCAGCCCAGCCACCACCACGACCAGCCCTGCCGCGACGCACGACGGCAGCGAGAAGGCGCAAGGGTGGGTGGCGCGAGGACTGTCGGTCGTGAGCGGGTGGGTCAGCAAGGCAGCTGCCTGCGTCTCCGGATCCATGGACCGCACCGTCCCCGTGTGCGAGAAGGACGAGCCGCCCAAGCGCGCGGGCAAGCGCAAGAAGTACCGGCCGCCGCGCGTTGAGCGGCAGGTGGGCGCCAAGCGCAGCTGGTTTGGCCTGACCGTCTTCGTGCTCTACGCCATCGCGCTCATCTCCCTGGCCGCGCGCGTCGGAGCGGTGGGAGGCAGTGTGGGCGGCACCCCGGCGCTGCAGGCGCTGCAGCAGGTCGAGGCGGTTACCAACGCGCTGGCCGTCGCGCCCCCGTACATGCGCATGCAGTGGGACTTGGCGCAGGAGCCCACCGGCGACCAGCACTGGCGCGGCGCGGGCCCGCCCGGCCTCTCGCATGCCTTAGCCAGCGTCGAGTCATTCTCTTTCGACGGCAGTATGGCGGCTGCCGCATCGGAGCGCTACGAGAAGGACAAGGACGGCGGCTGGATCTGGGGCAACGCCATAGCCATGACCCCTGACCAGGCGGCGCTGCTCAAGGCTCAGGTCCGCGCGCGTAGGTCCACCTCCTTCGCCTACAGCATGGAGGAGCTGCCCGGTTACTCAGGCGGCATGGGCCCGTTCAGGCTGGACCTGACGACGGACAAGCCGATCATCCAGTCACCGCGCCGTTACAGCCCGAAGGAGCAGGAGATCATCCGCGCCAAGACGGACGAGCTGCTCAAGCCAGGCATCTGCGTCGAGTGGACTGGGCCCACCCTGGTGGCCGTCAACCCCGTCATCGCCGCTAAACGAGACGAGGCCACCGGGCTCTGGACCGCAGCGCGCATGGCGCAAGACTACCGTCCGGTGAACAAGAACACCAAGGGCGATAAGTACGGGCTGCACCGGCCGGAGGACATTTTCCAGCGAGTGGGCAAGGCCCGCTTCTTTAGCAAGCTGGATATGCGCCAGGGATTCTTGCAGATCCCAATTCACCCTGACGACTACGGCAAGACGGCGTTCTGGTGCGGCAACCGACTCATTGCCTACACACGAATGCCGTACGGTCTCAAGAACGCCTCCGCCTCCTTCCAGCGCCGTATGGACTACGAGCTGCGGGCGGCCGGGCTAGACCACGTCGCCATTGCCTTCATCGACGATGTGCTGATCGCAACCGAGACCGCGGAGGAGCACATCGAGGCCGTGGGCAGGGTGCTTGACGCATTGGCGGCCTGCGGGCTGCGCGCGCACCCTGACAAGTCTATCTTCGGCGCGGACGTGGTGGAGTATCTGGGCCACAACCTGTCCACCTTCGGCATCTCGCCGCATCAGGCCAAGGTGGCGGCTATCCAGGCTCTCCAACCGCCCAAGAACGTCTCTGAGCTGCGCACCCAGCTCGGCTTCATCAATTACTACCGCTGTTACATCCCGCGCATGAGCGAGATTGCGGCGCCTCTCAACGCGCTTCTCAAGGCGGGTGCGGCGTGGCAGTGGGGTATTGAGCAGGAGCAAGCGCATCGCGAGCTCAAGGAGACCTTCATGAGACCGGACGTGGTGCTGAGGCGCATCGACTACACGCGCCAGCTAATTGTGCACACAGACTTCTCGAACAAGGGCATCGCCGCCGTGCTTGGGCAGCTGGACGACAACGGGCGTGAGTACATGTGCGCCTGCATCTCTCGCTCCCTCAACAAGCACGAAGCCAACTACAGCTCGTACAAGGGCGAGATGTTGGCGGCGGTTTGGGCGCTCAAGATGTTCCGGCACCATCTTATCGGCTCCGACACCCCGTTCAAGCTGGTCACAGACCACCAACCACTCCTGCACCTCATGAGCTCAGAGGGCCTTACCGGGCAGTACGCGCGTTTCGCGCTCGTGCTTCAGGAGTACAACTTCGTGGTGGAGCATCGTCCCGGCATCACTCACCAAAACGCGGACGGCCTGTCCCGCAACCCGCTCCCCAGCAGCGCTGACGGGTCAGGCGCCCGCCTAGACGAGGACGAGCCGCAAAGCGGCACTTTTGGCAGTCAGGAGCCGCCAACGGCGGCGGCAGTAGCAGCCAGTCTCTCGGCGCAGGCTGTGCTGCACGCGGCGCTCAGTACCGCCGTTCCTGTTGCCCCGTTCGCCTCCGACTTCATCCCCAGTGCAGATGAGTCCCTTGCGGGGTGGAATGGCTGGGCGTTTGAGTCGGCAGCGCCACCACCAGACGCAGTTGACCGCGAGGGCAAGGCGGCGCGTATGCTGTTGCGCAGCGCCGCGCTCGAGTGGCGGGCGGCGTTCAAGTTGCGCCGGCGCGCGGCAAGCGCGGCCCCACCTGCACCGACAACGCCAGCACCGGAGGCGGTTACAGCAGCTGCCTGGTACGACGAGGCGCTGCGCAAGGGCATCACGGTGTGGGAGGCTACAGGAGGTCTGGGTGGCGGGCTGGACGCCTGTCTGCTCAACGGCATCCCAGTCCGGCACTACTACTACTCAGACCCGTCTCAGGCAGCAAGGGCGGCGCTAAATCAGCGCCTCTCAGCCGTCACCGACCTGCGTCCAGACCTGTTTCCGGCTACGGCGTGGGGCGCGTCCTTCACTGCCATGCCTCCGTGCGTCAAAGACGCAACCGAAGACCATTTGCGGCAGTTGGCGGTAGGCGGCCAGCCGGTGCTGATCATCGCCCACTGGCAGTCAGGCGACACCGTCACTCAGGCCGCCGTGCTCAAGACACTCCGCACTGCTCGAAGGCTGCTTGGTGAGCAACGAGTCATGTTCATCAGCAGCGCCACCTTCAACGTTAGCGAGACCCCTCCTCCTGAGCAACGTGACGCCGACGCAGCGACACGTGAGGTGTGGGGCAAGCCGCTCGTTGCCGACGCTGCACGCTTCGGCTCCGGGTTTCACCAACTCAATCGCACCTGGACAACGCTCGCGGCGCCGACCGACCTACGTGACGTGGTCGAGGCGGCTCATCGCCCCGCCAGCAGCGACGTTCAAGCGTGCTTGGGGGATGGGCGCAACGCGCCGACTGCTGTCAAGCAGCTGCGTGCCCCCTTTTACCCCTGCGACCTGGAGGGCAAGCCCGTCAAGGCGCTGCTGCCGGCTACGATTCCAGCCACCGTTACTGCGCATCAGCCGACCGCAGCGTGCCCGATTCAGGACCTCGTTCAAGGATGCTACACCCCGCCCACGGCGGAGGAGTGTGAGCGACTTCTTGGTTTCGAGGGAAGGGCGTCAGGCGCTCCTAACCTGACGGAGGCGCAGCGTAAGGCGCTGCTCGCCTCAGCCCTAGATGTGTCCTACCTGGCCAGCATCATCGCCATCGGGCGGGTGCTAGCTGAGGACGCCAGCCCGACAACGTCAGCCAGCGCGGCAGCACTCGTTGTGCGTGCCGGCGGCACCGGCGGCATAGCCGCTTCCTTCTCGTGGTCACCACTGGCAGCTGACGACACCGTGGTCAGTGCCCTCGCCTCCGCTGCGCTTGAGCCGGAAGCTGCGCCGCACGAGCCCTCTCCCAAGGACGCCTGGGCCGACGAGGCGATGCTCAGCTTCCTGCGCGGCAACGGCACGCTCCCACCCGGCATGTCAGAGACCGAGCAGCGCCGTGTGCGGCGCCGCGCCTCGCGCTACCGCTGGCAAGGAGATCAACTCTACATCTCCCTGCTTGACGGCAAGCTGCGGTTGGTGCCCAGGCCCGAGGAGCGCGGCGAATTGGTGCGGCGCACGCACGAGCAGTCGGGACATTTTGGCGTGCGCAGAACTACGGCTCTGCTGCTTCACACCTACTGGTGGCCAGGCGTCGCCGAGGATGTGCGCGCGGCTGTCAAGCACTGCGAGGCATGTGACCGCGTCAAGGCCTCCTATCTCAAGCGTCAACCGGAGCTGCAGCCACTCCCCATCGGCGGTTTGTTCTACCGCTGGGGCGTTGATCTCTGCGGCCCGTTCAACGAAACTGCACACGGCAACAAGTATGTAATGGTCTGCATCGAGCACTTCAGCAAGTTCGTGCTGTTTGTGCCGATACCCTCCAAGCACGCACGTGACACCGCCTTCGCCTTCCAGCACCGCGTGCTGGGCGTTTACGGAGCCTGCGCGGAGGTATGCACGGACCAAGGCAGCGAGTGGAAGGGCGAGTTCGCGAGCATGCTGCTCAACGCCCTGATAGACCACCGCCAGACGTCGGCAAATCACCCCCAGGCCAACGGCTTGACGGAGCGCGCAGTGCAAACCTGCAAGAAGGCGCTGACCAAGCTTGCTTTGGGCGCCGGCGCTGTGACCGACTGGGATCAACAATTGCCGTCCATCATGCTGGGGTACAACTGCTCAGTGCAGAGCTCGACCAAGCTGTGCCCCTACACCATCGTCTTCGCCACCGACCCTGTTATCCCGCCAGCAGTCAAGCCGCGATTCGAGGGCGAGCTGGACCTGGATGACCCCGAGGCGGCAGCACGCTCTGTGATGCTGCGTGCGGCGGCGGTGCGCAAGAACATGGTCATCGCCGGTGGCAACCTGGCGGTGGCCCAGCATCGGGATAAGCTGCACTACGCCAAGCTGCGCGGAGGTGGCTACGATCCCAAGGTCCGCCGGTTGGAGGTGGGCGATTATGTGTACTACCGAAACACCACCGAGCGGACCGCACTTGAGGCGCAGGCGAAACCCGATATCCTTCGCGTTCATGACCTGCGCCCCTCTGGCGTGGTCATCTTGGAGGGCCGTTGCGGCACCAAGATTTCCACCCACACCACGCACGTGGCGCCGTGTCATCTGCCCATTGCCGACGGCAGCGTGGATCCGCGCCTGGCGCGGCCGTCAGTCACCCTTGCGTGCGAAATCTGTCTGATGCCTGACAACGAGGAGTGGATGCTCCTGTGCGACTCCTGCGGCACCGGTTGGCACACCTTTTGCCTTACGCCCCCGCTCGAGAAGATTCCCGAAGGCGCGTGGGTGTGTCCCAGTTGCACGGCCAAAGGAGTGACGCCGGACAGTCTGCGTCAAGCTCACCGTCAGGCGCAAAGCTCGTCTACACCGCCAGCCAAGTTCAAGAGTCTGCAAGGAGCGCTGGCTATGAGGGAGGCCAAGGGCAGGAGGGCTAGGAGTGTGGCTGACACCGGAGTGGTTAGCTACGCCGGTCAGCGGCGCAGGGTGCACTACTTCCTGATCGAATACCCTGATGGCGCCACTGAGACTGTCACTCACGCCCAGCTTCGGCCCAGACTTGTCCCCAGTAAGCAGGCGCGCGCCGCGGCCGTCACCAGTGCTGGGCCTGCCGTGCCGCCGTCGCCAGCGGAGCCGTCATCGCGTGGAGTCAGCCTGCCTGCGTCTACGTCGTCGGAGCTGGAGTGCCTGTCAGAGCTGGTCGACCTGTCTCAGGTCACGTCCGTCTACGCGCCGCTTAACGTGCCTGACGCCACCGCGGCGTGGGTGCGCGCGCATGGCTGCACCCTTCGCAGGGGTAGGCCTACCGGCGGCGCCGCTGCTTTGGAGGCGGCCAGCCTACGCCGGGCTCAACAGGACGGCATTGGCATGAACGTGATCTGGCTCGAGGTGGACCCGTCAACCGTGGATACGCACGTGGAGGCTGTGCGGGACTTCGTCACCGATGCGGTGATAGCTAGAGTGCCTCGTGAGTACGTGGGCCAGGCGGGCAAGACGCGGCTCAGCTGGCTGCGCAGGCGGCGTGCCAGCGGGGAGCTGCTGATTGCGTCGTGTGCAACGTGTGTTTGGCTAGTACTGCTTGCTAAGGGCATTAAGAGGTGGGGCTTCGTGACCGCCGTGAGTGCGGGCGACCCTGTGTTATAGGCACTGTTTGTTTCGCATAGGCATCCTTGCACCAGCACGGGCATTTGCACGAGGTGCTGGGCATAATGCATTGATGACCTACCGGCATCTGACTCTCCGCATGTGAGCGTGTTTTCACTGCATGTGTCTGTCTTTTATGCGTGCTGTCTGTGCACCGCGCCTGAGAGCGCTTTCTTTTCAGCGTGTTTTCATCTGTGCCCCAACTCGTTTTACCAGACCACGGCCGTTCACGTTCCGTGGCTGGGGGGGGGATAACCAGCGGGGCACGTGCGGGTTACATCAGCACACGGGAGGGCGTGACAGCTGTCATGCCCTGGCGGGTAACCAGGCAGAGCGTGTCACCGTGCTGGGTTTAGCTGTGCCAATGCGTGTACGACAGCCGAGCGGGCAAGGCCCGGGTTCCGCAAGGGGCTTTGAAGGGGGTTGCCGGGCGTGTCAGTAGCGCGTGTCGTGGCAGTTTGTTCGTAGCGTAGCGTGGCCGAGCCGTCTTGTGGGGCTCAGGCCACGGCGTTTCTTAGTGTATCGTGTACTTCGTGCGTTACTTAAGCCACCTGTGTTAGGGCGCCAGTGAGCGGCCGGCGGTCTGAGCTGGCAAGTGTTGTCAGACCTGGCGTGTGGCCCATGCGGTGTGAGTGGCTTAGCGTGTGAAAGAGCTCAAACAAGCTTGTCTT
The DNA here is from genome assembly GCA_016834595.1 of Chlamydomonas schloesseri. NCBI lineage: Eukaryota > Viridiplantae > Chlorophyta > Chlorophyceae > Chlamydomonadales > Chlamydomonadaceae > Chlamydomonas > Chlamydomonas schloesseri. Next base: position 34,279 of record JAEHOD010000193.1, on the reverse strand, counting down.
GTTTTGAGCTACTTGAACGTCTTTCAGTTAGCGATTTCAGAAACAAGCACCCGTCCGTTGCAGCTACGTAAAGACTGCGAATAAGTTGTAAATCACGAGACGGAGCACGTTTTGTCTGTCGACCGCCTGTTCTGCCGGTCCGCGGGAGCAAGGGACTTGGGCAGACCACATAACCAGCGGGGCACGTGCGGGTTACATCAGCACACGGGAGGGCGTGACAAGCCGCTGGCAGGCCGGGCGGCAGCGGAGGCCGCGGGCCTCGGTTCGTCGTCCCAAACAGCGGCCGGGGCGGCGAGACCAGCACCAGCGGATCAGAAGCCGGCGCAGCAGCGCCGGTTGACAGGCGTGCAGTCATCATCAAGCTGCGCGTGGGCGGCCCGACGGCCAAACAGGCGATAGCCACCATGGAGCACGACGTCAAGCAGGGGCTGACCACCTCGAACGAGGTGGAGCAGTTCGGCTTCAAATACTTCAGACCCCTGGGGAGGGAAGGACAGGAGATGCTGGCCCGTGCCGAAGCAGCGTCGGCGTCTCCGCATGCATACCACCATGGCATGCCCTCCCACGCACCTAGCTACCCCCTACACCCCTCCATCCCTCTCGAATGAGTGCTCTACGTCGCTTCGTGTGGCCGAGTGGGGGGGGGGGGGGGTCGACAGGGGAGCGGCGCCCCCTTGTCCCTTCCCGGGGGGTGCAGGGGGGCTGGCCCCCCTGCGGAAACAACATCAACGTCTGCCCGCAAAACCCACCCTTGCTCCTCGCTCACTCACACTCCCCGGATCCTGGCCTAGATGCAGCAACCTCCCGGACCCAGATCATTACGCCAAACAATAGAGAACTCTGAAAGACGTTGATTTACAAAGCCCTGACACAAACTAGAGGGGTTTAGGGGGTGTACGACAGTACACAGTGAGTCGGTCGTCGTCCATGGGGGTCCGGGAGGTATTGTAAGGTGGGGTCAAAAATTATTGTTTCTGCCCCCCCCCCCTGCGCCCCTCCTCAAATGCCGAGGAGCCCCGAGGTCGCTCCCACCCCGCGCCCAGCCCGAGGAGTGTCCGGTATCGAGGAGTTCTTGAGCGCGGTAGAGGGCTTCAACTGTTTAGGATTGGCAGCAAGGGGACCCTTAACTCGCGTGGACAGCGTGTGGTACTATCCCACGCGTGCTTTGTGCTGGCCGAGTCCATAGACCAGCGGGACGGCCCCCTGACCAAGTTGCCCTTCGCTGCTTCTGCTGCTACTGCCAGCTACTGCTGTAGTGCTGCTACTGCTGCGAAAGGTGGAGAGAAGGCAGAAGGCGGAGACCCAAGAGCAACGCTTTGCTTGGCAGGTCGCCTTCAAGAACAGGACCAGAGCAGCCGCCGATAGAATAGGGCATGGGGCAAGAACGCGACATCCCAACAGTCTCGCCCATTTCGCATTCACATTTTAGCGCATGTCCGTAACAGTGTCCGAAGCCCCCCACATTCCCACAACCCGCATATGGAGGCATCGGACAGGACCAGAGCAGCGCGCCCCTGGGTCACACCTAAACCATGCAAGCAAGCTAACTTGGCCACATGTGGTCGGCCCAGCATTGACGAAACGTATGGAAGTATTCACCATTCGAGCTGTAGCCACTGCTTGCGCACGTCAGCAGACGTCAGTGTGCCCTTCGTCAATGTTTCTTATGCCCGCCCTCTCCCCCGTGCATGGTTAGCGGTCGGCCGGCCACTCGAAATGGGGGCCGGGTGGAAGCGGCAGACATGCGCTAAAATGCGAATGCGAAGTGGGCGGGAGACAGGTCTCTTTGCGAGACATGGACCCTGACACGCATCGCATCTTCTTGATTTGAGTCTCTCCACCTAGCCCGAACCCCGTCCGCACGGCACAGGGGTCTCTCCCCTCCATCTCAACACCCTCCGGGGAGTTCTCCAGCGAGGTGGGGGCGGCCTTGGGGGCGGCAGATTTCGGGAGACACGAACCCTGGCTGCACTGCAGCAGTCCAAGCAGTCTCCAGCGAGCCGTATCCACGAATGCATTACTACAGTTGGGCTTATTGCATGTTGACACTTATATCAAAGCTTACCACTTGAGCACTGTCTGGCATACTTGGGCCCCAGTATCGTTTCTGTGCGCTGACAAGCGCCATTCCGGCGTGTCGTTACAATCAAAAGCTATTATACAATTTGTCAAGCATCATTTTAGGCCCGAAAATCGTGTGGCTTCGCTGAACCGGACCGATGGGTTTCGCGTTCAAGCGCTTCAACTTCTTCCAGCCGCACCAGGTTGCCCGACATGCGTTTCCTCCAAATGCAAGCTGCGTGGTGCCAGGCGGGCCGGTGCTGTGGGTGGGCACAGAGTCGGGCAGCGTGTTCATCCTGGATGCCCGGCTCAGCCTACTGGGCACCTTCAACGCGCACGGCCACCGCGTACTAGAAGTCGTATGGCTGGAGGTGCGGTATGGGTATGGGGCATATGCGCGGCCGAAGCCCCTCCTCAAAGCGCGGACGGCGCCAACCAAATGGCTTCCGGGAGGGGGGGGGGGTTGAGCGGGGGGGGGGGGGGGGGCGGAAGGGTCGGGAGTCAATGTAGTAGGCACGGGGGCACATGGGCTTGCTGGGCTATGCTCACCAATCTCCAGCATGTGTCGATGTGGGCTTTCACCCTGCGGCTTTATGCTGCTTGGGATCATCGCCTCACCAGCTTCCCCTCGCCTGCCTTGCGACTCTTGTGAATTCCCATGAGCACGCACACAGAAGCGGCAGCTGCTCATCACGGTGGGCAGCGAGGAGCCGGGCTGCCTTCCCTTCCCGTGCGCCTCCCGGGAGATGCATGGGGTCCCTCGGCTCGTGTTGGTGGTGAGTTCTTGTTTGGGGTGGGCCGGATCCGGGGCCTCGTGGATGCGAGGAAAGGGCGGGACAGGGACGGAGGTGCTCACGACCCGTAAGCTGGGTCACTCAGCATTATGGTATCTTTAACTCAAGTGTGGACAGCGGGGCACGTCAATCACAGCAGCTGAGTACGTGGTACATGCATGTTCTCAACACCGCGTGCCCATCGTTATTTCCCCGCCCCCGGCAGCGTGCGATGGCCAGTTAAATTGCATCCGCCCGGGCCCTGGCCCGGTCCGTCTTCTCATCGTACCAACACCTGCTGACGGCTGCTCCGCCCAACCTCCACCACCAGGACGCGTCGCAAGCCAGTACATGGGCGGTTGAGGTCGGTGCACCCGCCCTGGAGGCCCTATCAGCCGGCGGATCGACGCAAGGGGAGCCTGCGGCGCAACAAGTGCTGTCGGCGCCGGAGATGCTCACGTACATGCGGATGTGGGTCGGGAGAAAGGGGCTGCTGGTGAGTAGTGGGTGCGTGCGTGCATGATAGCGTGTGTTCGCGACTTGCAGGCTGCCCCACCCACCCGGCCTCCCTTCTGCCCTGCCCACAGGACTTGCTAGAAGAAGTGCAGACGCGTTCCGCTCCCATGGCGCCGTGCAGCCCTTGCGGCCTCTTCACACAGTGGTGGGTGGGCAGGTGGTCAGCATCAGCTCGTGATCATGCGGCTTCCGATAAACCGACCGGCAACACCCAGGGAAAGCGCAGGGGAAGCGGCCGGCAACGCCGGACCCGAGCTCAATCTCATTGCGACCCGGGGGGGGGGGGGCCGGGGGAAGGGGGGGAACAGCACTGGGGAACAGGGGGGGGCGTGGTTATGCGAAGTGGGTTTCGCCGCGCAGATCGCGTGCCATCAAAAGGTCAAGTGCATTTTGCTTGCCAATATGTGGTTGCGAGCAGGCAGCGAACATGCTGGGATGCATGGCACGGAATTGGCGGGAGATCGCCGCCGACCGATATTCCCCCTCAGAGCCCCGCCGGCACCGTCTCTTTCCTTTCGCTTGCTAAACCATATAGACAACTGCGTCGATCTCTGTGCCTGTTGCCTTCCTGCTGACGTTTTGGGCGCTTCAGCTCGCGCCAGACCTGCTGGTGCCTGCGCTCGTCTGCCGGCGCCAGCCGCAGCCTGCCGGGGCCCGGTGGAGCTTCCTGGAGCCTGGTGTACCTGGCGAAGCTTTCTGGAGCCCGCCGAGGGCAGCGCCGGTGAGTTTGGCACGCGGGTTGCTCGGCGCTGCGCAGGGCTGCGAGGGCGCGCCGCAAGCGTGAGGCCGGCTGCGTTAGCTGCTCGCTCTGCGTCAGCGCTGCCTATACGTTTGCTGCTCATGCATCAGCTCTTAGTCCCCAGCGTCTCAGACTGGGTGACTGTGCCCACGCACCCGACCGGCCGACGCGATTTGATCAATGCTCCTTCCCGTGCTTTGAACCGCCACTATCCTTGGCTTGCAGGTGGTGGATGCTGACTGGTGACCTGGTGTGAAGGTTAGGCCGTCTGGGCGCGACAGGGTTTGTGACGCGGACCGCTGAAGCTGCTATCCCGCTATTCCACTGAAGTTGCTATCCTGCTATCCCGCATGTCCTCAAATTGCATGCAGTGCCGATGCTCATCTGGTGACCCGGCGACCCGAGATCACGAGATGGCGCCCAAGCAGAAGGTGAGGCTTTCATTGCCAAGTGCTAGGTGCTAGGTCACGGTGCTAGGTGCTTGCGAGGCATATGCATGATTGAGAAATGCCCAGTTCCACGTGTTGAGCAGTCGGCGGGCTTGCTTGCATGCGGCGGGTATGCTTGCATTTATGTCGCACGCACTCATGTGGCGCGGCCGGGTGCCTACCTCGCAGGGCGACGCCAAGGTGTCCACAGCGGCGTCATTCGACGTCCCCCTGCCACCTGCGGCTGACCTAGATAAGTCACTGATCGACGGCGACAACGCCGAGATCATTGTGACCGTTCTGGCCATCGTCGCCTCCGATGGGGCCAGACTGCATGAGGTCATTAAGCGCTACGCCCCCAAGCATTCCTTCGAAGGGGTAAGTCCGGGAACATGCATTGTAGGTATTTAGGGGTTTGGCGCCTACAGAGTTACCGGCGGTAACCGCCTTGGGCTCCCCAACCATTTGTGGGCTGGTTGGGCAGGGTTGGGCTTGACAGACATACGGACCCAGGCAGCGTACACCCTCTATCCACGATTTTACATGCCAAAAAGGTTAGCATCTACCATGTCTCCTTATGGCAACCACCTGAGACCTTCGGAAGCGCGCTGGTCCGGGAGCAGGCACATGATGGTTGGGCCGCAACGACCTGCTTGGCGCCGCTGCGCCGTGTGCACCAAAGCCACCCGGTAGCCCACTTGGGCTGCTGCTGCGTGTCTGCCCGGCAGCGGTCGCACCCACGGCTGCCGTGCAGATGCCTACCCCATAGCGATCACCACACCGACATGATCAACTAGAGCCCAACCAACAAAAACAAAAACAGGCAGGCGGACATGATATATAAGAAACATCCACACAACAATCAGCCAGAAGCACACGATAGCACGCATACCAATGCTATAGCGCAAAGTAGAATTAAAGCCCAGGCACCCGTGCCAGCAGGCACCCTAGTCCCTGTCCCAGTCCAGCGGTTGTGTCCAAACGTCCCGCCCAAATGGACCCAATCCTTACCGAAGTACTCACCTTTGAACAAGGAGGGGGGAAACGCACAGGGCAGCAGCTGGGGAGTGTCACGCTTCCATGGTTTCGACTATGGGGGTGATGGGGCCATAGTGCACGAGATGGCAGCAGGGACTGGCCGACTGAATGGAGTTGACAACACGGAGTGAATCGATGTCATGGCACACACCAATCAGGTTGACCACGCCACACACCATACCATGCCACGCCGCACCGCACCGCACCGCACCGCACCGCACCGGTGGGGTAGGGTGGTTAGGGTAGTTCATTGGGTGGGGTGGGAGGGTTCATTCCAGAAACCAGAAGCAAAACGACCAAGAGAACCCGAACCAACCAGCCCAACCCAGAGCGCGGAGGTGGTGTGGCCTTAATCTGTGGGTCTCGGGCGCCCTTGAGCCTTGAATCTTCAGTCTTGTTGTCGGTGTTGTCGATAGTCGCGGATGGCACCCAGGCTCGCGCGCGTACAGCCCCACCCCGCTAGCTGTTGCGCGAGTCAATCACGATACTCACCTGCTTGATACCAGAGCAGTGCCGGCGCCGTGTGAGCGCCGGCCACGGAGGCGTACATGCGGAAGGGTTGAAGGGCAGTGTGGCGTAAGTAACGCTCAAGAGCACGCGTGAGGAGACTAAATCTAAGTCTAAGCCTAAAGCCTAAACTAGCGCGCGTGAGCCCGGGTGGAAAGAGGGCCAGCCGGAGCACCAGCCGGGCGTATAAGGGGGCCGCGTCGGCGTTACTTGGGGCCGGCGGGCGGGGCAGTAGCGGGCGTTAGTTCGCGGCCAGGGGGGGGGGGGCGCGCGGCAAAGCCCGATAAACCCAGGGATGGGCCCCGGGGGGGGGGCGGAGGCAAGGGCAAACTACGCTGGGAGTGGCGGTGGGGGGCCAGTGTGACCACGTCGCCCAGGACAGTAGTGCCGGGGGCGGGAGGGCGCCATGGCAAATACCGGGTGGGGGCGCGTTTTCAACACCGAGGGGGCTGGTTCGCGGTATAAGAATAAAAAGGTGGGATACATCATTACATACACCCTCAACATACCAACCGAATGAACCCAGCCAGCCCTGCTCACAATGTATGGCTGGTTTTGCCTTCACCTGTGAGCGCCCTTCAGTCTTGGCGACATAGTCTTGAGGTTTGGAAGGGGTTACAGAGCGGTGCTTGCGGAAGGCCGTACTGGATGGTTCCAAGGAGCTGCGAAGCTAAGCCCAAGTCAAATGACCGAGCTAGCTAGCCCGCGCGCTACCTTGAAAACGTTGGCTAACTAATGCAGCCAGGGCGTCGTACCGGTTGGTAGCAGGCAGGCGGGAGCTGCAGTAGTGCGCGTCAGCTCGTTGGAGATGGCGGGGAGGGGGTACAGTGTACCTGCTTTCGGGATGCGTGCTGCGGCACAGCATACACGAGACACTGCCATGCCTGCCTCAAGTCATAACATTGCTTGCGACCTCCCTGCCGAATACCGTACCCCAAGAGACGGTTGTGGATACTACATGCCGTTTCTAATAGATGTTCTATACTCTTGCTGTTTGTCACAGGGGCAAGGCAAGATTTGGAAGGTGCAGCTGCAGCCCCGGCTGGACCCGGCATCCCAGCTGGTCCTGCCCGTCATTGACATGCGGGCGGGGCCGGACAAAAAAATGGCGAAAGAGGGGCTGAGCGAGGAGCAGCTCAAGACGAAGCTCTTGGGCACGCCAGTGCCGGGCATGCTCAAGCTCATCTGGACTCGCTATGAGCAGACCGGGCAGATCCTGGTGCGTGCTCGCCGCAGCCCGCAGGCGTCAGGCATATAAAGAGCATTGCACCCAGTAACATGCATTCAGTAACAAACATTCCCCTACCCATGTCGCAGGACCTGGCCCGGAACATCATCGTCCAGGCCGTGCTGTCCACCGGTGCCCTGGGCTTCCTGGTGCAGCGGTGAGCCATGCATAGCTCTATCGGTGTGGGATCGGTGCCTTGGGAGCTCATGCCCCTGACGTATTACATGCCGTAACATCCGCACCGCAGGCTCATTCGTGTTTCGGTCACACCCGTGCTCAAGAAGCACGTGGCTGCGCAGCTCAGGCTGCAGGGCGGCGTAGCCGCTGGCGGCGGCAAGGGCACTGACAAGGTGCAGGCCGCCGCAGACAGCATTGAGGGCCTCCTCGCCACGCAGGTATATGGGTTCGGAAGGTTGGTCACACGTGGCCAGCAGCAGCTTGGCCGCCTTCCCTCTGGACCACATGCATGTCGGACTGCACACTCACACTGACACTCGCACAAGGCCATGATGAGCAAACCCCGCCCGTGCCACGTCAACACGCTTCCTGCCCCGGCCTCCTGCCGGGCCCCCTGCCCAATCCTGCACCACAGCTGGCCCCTCAGCAGGACGGGTCGATGGCCGACGGCCTGCGGAGCATCGCGCACGAGTACCTGCGCCAGGTAAAGCTCGAGTCCCACGCCGACATGCTGGCGCGCGCGGTCACCTACAAGACGCTGCCGCCGGTGCACGAAAACCTGGTGGAAGACTGGATGCGCATCGGCACCGTGCTGCTCATGATCCTGGACGCCATGGACCAGGCCAACGTGGTGCACCGTGACCTCAAGGTGGGCGCTGCTGGGGCGGGCGCTGGGGTGGGCACGGGAAACAAGTGGCGAAATGGTGGAGGCGTATGATACAGTTGGTGGACGCGGGGCTCAGTTGTGCAGGTGTTGGCATTACGATGTGGGTCCGTCAACCACTTCCTACTGAGGCTCGCTCCTGTATGATATGCATATGCCCGACCGTGCCGTTGCAGCCGGCAAACTTCCTGATGTCCATCATGGACGGAGGGACCTGGATGGCGACCAGGCTGGCGGACCTGGGGCTGGCCCGCATGGTCGTGGACAGCCAACTGAACTTGACGCCGGGCCTGCTGGGCACCCCGGGCTGGATGCACATCCTGCGCTGCCTGTGGAAGGCGGTCTTCGGCGAGGACCCCATCCGCATCAGCGATAAGGAGATGGACCGGCAGTGCGGGGGTGAGCAGGCCTGTGGCCGTTGCGTGTGCGCGGGTCAAAGCGCTGCCACCCCTACCGAGCTGGCCGCCGCCGTTGCCGGGCCATCACCACAGCCTGTGCGCTGTCCGCACCTCCTATACATACTGACTCCCCGGTCGCCTTGCACGTTTGCATGCCCGCATGCAGGCAAGGTCCTGCTCTCGATGCCGCTGTCCGGGGAGCTGCTTCAGCGGCACCCGATCTCCCTGGGCGTCGGCGCATTCCGATACATGCTCAGCTGGTTTTCCACTGAGTACTTGCTGCCCTGTGACGACCGGGTGGGCTACGGCAACGCGCCCGTGCAGCTGCTGGGCATCCAGTTCGCCCTGGATCTGTACCTGGTGGGCGGCACCAGCCAGGAGCTGTCGGAGGCGCTGCTGCTGCTGACCCTGTCGCAGACGGTGAGCGAGCAGCCGCAGGGCCGAGCGGTGTTCGCCACCCGCGCCGCCAGCACCGGCGAGTACTTGCAGCGGTCGGAGGCTCTTTTCGAGGAGTGCCGCCCTGCGTGGGAGGCACATGCAGCCAAACGCCGGTCAATGCCCACGGACGCCATCCTGGATGGCCGCGTTTACAACGCGAAGCAGCGGCTGTCAGAGGCGACCGCGCTGGTCCGCGAGATCTTGGGCCTGTGCGCCGTTCCCCAGGAGGAGATGCGCGACAGACGGGTCCAGGCGGCGGTGGAGCAGCTGATGCAGCGGCAGCGCAGCGCGGCCACCCTCACCTGCGTCGGGTCTGGCGATGGGCTGCAGCTGAAGGTGGCCTGGGTGAACGTGGAGGCTGAGCTACGGTGCATCCGCGGCACTTTCGGCGGCGCCGGTGGCGACGGCACCGCGGGCCGCCAGCAGCAGCAGCAGCAGCAGCAGCACTGCCGCCGTTAACAGCGGCGTGGACCTCACGGGTACTGCAAGCGGCCTTAATACCGCGACTGGCGGCGGGTCGTGCCGGCGTTGGTGGCGCCGCCGACACCGGGCTGGACAACCCTTGCCGCTCTTTCGGCGGTGCAGCTAGGCCTGCAGCTCTTCATGAGCATGACGGAGTGGCACCTGCTGGTCGTGCAGCGGCCGACATGGTCGCCCCAGGCCGAGACGCAGAGGAGCACGAGGCGCATGAGGAGCGTGAGGAGGACGAGGAGGACGAGCTGTGGTTGCGGAAGGTGAAGCAGGCCAGCACGGACTGGGCGCAGGCGGCAGCGCAGGCAGCGGGACGTGAGGAACCAGAAAGGAACCTGAGCAGCGCAATGACGGTTTGCAGCGGAACTCGTGGCGTCGGCTTGGTGCCACCAGCTTGCCGTGGACCGCGGTGACGCGCTGTCGCCGCTGCACCACATCCTGGCTGGCAGCGACGCCGCGGTGGCGGAGGCGGCCGCCCGCAAGGCGGCGGGGGGCGGACGCGGGGTCGGGAGGCAGCGGGGGCCTTGGCAGCCAGGTGCAGCGCGCGGGCGGTATCAGCGCGGCGGCAGCAGGTGGCAGCACGACAGCAGGTGCGGCGTGGTGGCCGCAACGGTGTCGGCGGCGGGATCCGCGGCCGGCAGCGCTCCCGCAAAGGGTGTGATTGGCGTCCTGCCGCTGCACGTACCAGCCAACATTGCCTTCTCTCGCACGATTGAGGCCGCCCTGGCGCTCGGTCCCAAGTCTATCCAGCTGGACATGCTTGCAGGCTGCTGTTCGCGAGCTGGATGGCCGCGGGCAATCTGCTGTTTGCCGGGCCCACCAAGGCCATGAGCCTGGACATCGCGAACAGCCTGCCCACCGCGGAACGGGCACACGTCCTGGTGGAGATGGGCTTCATGTCCAAGCAGCAGGCTGAGTGCGTGATGAACATTCGCGCGAGCTGCCGCGGCACGTGAACAGGGGCAAGGAGGTGCGCGTGGCGTACACACTGCAGCAGACCTTCGCCCAGACCTGGCCGCGCGTAGAGCAGCAGCGCGCCGCGCGAGGAGAAGCGCATGCAGAAGGACATGCAGCAGGCTGGACCAGGACAACAAGGTGCAGCACCGGCACGACCTGAATTCCCGCCAGAAGGGGTGGATGACGCAGCAGCAGTGCGATGCTGCCGCAAAGAAGCGGGGAGGAGGCGCTGGAAGAGAAGAAGCGCCAGCTGCGCGAGCGCCTGGACCGCCCTTCGACACCACCCAGCTGCAGCAGTTGCGGGAGGTGATGGATGCGTGCATGCTGACCAACGTGGGCCAGTCGCCTGGACAAGGAGGCGCAGAAGAAGCTGTGCTTCTCCCTGACGTGCCTGATGCCGGCGCTGGTGAGCTATGCCAACCACGCTCTGACACAGAGCATGAGCATCGCGGCCTTCCTGCAGCAGCACCCGCGCGCTCTGGCGGTGTCCCTCCGCGGCCAGCAGCAGGCCGCCGCCGTCCGTCCCGCAGTGGCGGCCGGCGCTGGTGCGGCTGCGGCTGCGGCGGCTCGGCCGGCGGGCCCTGCTGCGGCGCCACCGCCGCTCGCGCCACCGCCGCTCGCTCCTGCCGGCAGGCGGGGCAGGGGCGCCCTTGCACCCGTGGCGCTTGTGCCGCGCAAGGCGCCAGGTGAAATCGCTGCCGGTGGCCGGCCGGGCGGGGTGGTGCCGTTGGCCATGGCGCCTGCTCCCTGCCAAGGGGCAGCTCCCACCGCCATGCCCGCAGCCGTCCGTGGGCTGGGCGGGGCAGCTCCCACCGCCATGGCGGCTGCACCCGGCGCACCTCTTCTCTCAGCCGGTCCTGACGAGGCTGGGATGGAGGAGGCCGGGCCAGAGGAGGCTGGGGCGGTTGATGCCGGGTCGGAGGCGGAGGAGGCTGCGGATGCGATGGCGGCAAACGTGGTCATGTTAGTGAACCGGTCGGCGGCCAGGACCTGGCACAGTACTCCGCCTACCAGCCCAGGTGCAGCGCCAGCGCAGGCAGCTGCGCCAGTGCCAGTGCCATTACCAGCAGTAGGGATGCCAGCACAAGCAGCAGCGCGAGCGGTGCATGCTCGTCGGGCGCCCGCGCCGAGCAGCTTGTCCACGCCGCCATCCAGACATGCGACTCCGAGCAGGCTCTCAAGCTGCTCATCCACAAGCTGGCGGCCTTCAACACGCAGGACCTCCGTGAGATCGAGGACCCAGCTTCACCCCTAGTGCCGACCCTGCTGCAGGCGGCGCAAGCAGCTCAAGTGCAACAGGCGTGCGGTCATGCAGTCATGGAGCGGGCGCCGCCGCAGCCAGGGCAGCAGGGGCTGGCGGGGCTTCAAGGCGGTCCGACTTCGGAGCCGCCGATGCCGCAGCTGGCGGCCACCATGGAGCGCAAGCGCCAGTGCCCGCAGGAGGACGTTGAGATGGAGGAAGCGGTTCAACCTCTGCAGTACTGGAAGAAATGCTAGAGGACGAGCAGCAGCCAGGGGAGCAGCCGCGCAAGCGGCAGCGCCTGGCGCATTAGGATCCGTCGCTGCAGCGATGGGTCTGGCTGCAGTGGCCATCACTGCAGCCAGGGGATGCATGGATTTCGTGGGTTGCATATGGTGTTGAGGGTTTCGTCATCAGTGGGATCTGCACCAGGACGACGCGGAGCTGCGTGGACAGCGGCTAGGTGGCTGTTGCTACGGGATCACCTCGGCTGGCTGACTGCAGCGGCCCCTCACAGCCTGCAGCGCCGTCAGGGCCAGCGCCATGGGTGCGAGGTGAGTTGCTGAGGGCAAGCGAGGTACGGGCTGCCGGCGGCATCATGGCCGGCGGCCTTGGGGGATGCAGAGTGAGCACAGCGCATGCATGTTTGCCTCTTTCTGCCCAAGGCACGTCTGTGCCTCCAAGCCGAGGCAGCTAGCTCGCACACACGGGCCGCCCACCATCCCAGCCCCCCACCCCAAAGCCGTTCCCCCGCCCCGGCCGCATCTCTTCCCTCTTGCAGGTTCCGGCGTGCTCCGTTGGAGTCCAGCACAAGATGCGCTTTGCGCGGCAATGGCTGCAGCATGCCGCGCTGCCAGCGACCCGAGGTCACGAGCGGCGGCCCGCAGAAGGCGGCGACCAGAGCGAGGGCGAGGGCTAGGTCACGGTGCTAGGTGCTTGCAGGCGGTGCTGTGCGGCGGCAGATGCCCAGTGCCACCACGCCATCCGCTTGCATGCGGTGGGTGATGCTTGCATTTTGGCGCACGCACTCATGTCGCACGCACCATGGGCGCGCGGGGCCGACTCCAAGGCCGCCACAGCGGCGTCATTCGACGTCCCCCTGCCACCTGCGGCTGACCTAGATAAGTCACTGATCGACGGCGACAACGCCGAGATCATTGTGACGGTTCCGGCCATCGGTGAGGGGCCAGCGCATGAAGGTCGGCGCACGCCCCCAAGCATTCCTTCGAAGGTAAGCGGGGAAGTAGGGAACATGCATTGGGGGGTTTGGCGCCTACAGAGTTACCGGCGGTAACCGCCTTGGGCTCACCAACCATTTGTGGGCTGGTTGGGCAGGGTTGGGCTTGACAGACATACGGACCCAGGCAGCGTACACCCTCTATCCACGATTTTACATGCCAAAAAGGTTAGCATCTACCATGTCTCCTTATGGCAACCACCTGAGACCTTCGGAAGCGCGCTGGTCCGGGAGCAGGCACATGATGGTTGGGCCGCAACGACCTGCTTGGCGCCGCTGCGCCGTGTGCACCAAAGCCACCCGGTAGCCCACTTGGGCTGCTGCTGCGTGTCTGCCCGGCAGCGGTCGCACCCACGGCTGCCGTGCAGATGCCTACCCCATAGCGATCACCACACCGACATGACAACTAGAGCCCAACCAACAAAAACAAAACAGGCAGGCGGACATGATATATAAGAAACATCCACACAACAATCAGCCAGAAGCACACGATAGCACGCATACCAATGCTATAGCGCAAAGTAGAATTAAAGCCCCAGGCACCCGTGCAGCAGGCACCCTAGTCCCTGTCCCAGTCAGCGGTTGTGTCCAAACGTCCCGCCCAAATGGACCAATCCTTACCGAAGTACTCACCTTTGAACAAGGAGGGGGAAACGCACAGGGCAGCAGCTGGGGAGTGTCACGCTTCCATGGTTTCGACTATGGGGGTGATGGGGCCATAGTGCACGAGATGGCAGCAGGGACTGGCCGACTGAATGGAGTTGACAACACGGAGTGAATCGATGTCATGGCACACACCAATCAGGTTGACCACGCCACCACACCCATACCATGCCACGCCGCACCGCACCGCACCGCACCGCACCGCACCGGTGGGTAGGGTGGGTTAGGGTAGTTCATTGGGTGGGGTGGGAGGGTTCATTCCAGAAACCAGAAGCAAAACGACCAAGAGAACCCGAACCAACCAGCCCAACCCAGAGCGCGGAGGTGGTGTGGCCTTAATCTGTGGGTCTCGGGCGCCCTTGAGCCTTGAATCTTCAGTCTTGTTGTCGGTGTTGTCGATAGTCGCGGATGGCACCCAGGCTCGCGCGCGTACAGCCCCACCCCGCTAGCTGTTGCGCGAGTCAATCACGATACTCACCTGCTTGATACCAGAGCAGTGCCGGCGCCGTGTGAGCGCCGGCCACGGAGGCGTACATGCGGAAGGGTTGAAGGGCAGTGTGGCGTAAGTAACGCTCAAGAGCACGCGTGAGGAGACTAAATCTAAGTCTAAGCCTAAAGCCTAAACTAGCGCGCGTGAGCCCGGGTGGAAAGAGGGCCAGCCGGAGCACCAGCCGGGCGTATAAGGGGGCCGCGTCGGCGTTACTTGGGGCCGGCGGGCGGGGCAGTAGCGGGCGTTAGTTCGCGGCCAGGGGGGGGGCGCGCGGCAAAGCCCGATAAACCCAGGGATGGGCCCCGGGGGGGGGGCGGAGGCAAGGGCAAACTACGCTGGGAGTGGCGGTGGGGGGCCAGTGTGACCACGTCGTCCAGGACAGTAGTGCCGGGGGCGGGAGGGCGCCATGGCAAATACCGGGTGGGGGCGCGTTTTCAACACCGAGGGGGCTGGTTCGCGGTATAAGAATAAAAAGGTGGGATACATCATTACATACACCCTCAACATACCAACCGAATGAACCCAGCCAGCCCTGCTCACAATGTATGGCTGGTTTTGCCTTCACCTGTGAGCGCCCTTCAGTCTTGGCGACATAGTCTTGAGGTTTGGAAGGGGTTACAGAGCGGTGCTTGCGGAAGGCCGTACTGGATGGTTCCAAGGAGCTGCGAAGCTAAGCCCAAGTCAAATGACCGAGCTAGCTAGCCCGCGCGCTACCTTGAAAACGTTGGCTAACTAATGCAGCCAGGGCGTCGTACCGGTTGGTAGCAGGCAGGCGGGAGCTGCAGTAGTGCGCGTCAGCTCGTTGGAGATGGCGGGGAGGGGGTACAGTGTACCTGCTTTCGGGATGCGTGCTGCGGCACAGCATACACGAGACACTGCCATGCCTGCCTCAAGTCATAACATTGCTTGCGACCTCCCTGCCGAATACCGTACCCCAAGAGACGGTTGTGGATACTACATGCCGTTTCTAATAGATGTTCTATACTCTTGCTGTTTGTCACAGGGGCAAGGCAAGATTTGGAAGGTGCAGCTGCAGCCCCGGCTGGACCCGGCATCCCAGCTGGTCCTGCCCGTCATTGACATGCGGGCGGGGCCGGACAAAAAAATGGCGAAAGAGGGGCTGAGCGAGGAGCAGCTCAAGACGAAGCTCTTGGGCACGCCAGTGCCGGGCATGCTCAAGCTCATCTGGACTCGCTATGAGCAGACCGGGCAGATCCTGGTGCGTGCTCGCCGCAGCCCGCAGGCGTCAGGCATATAAAGAGCATTGCACCCAGTAACATGCATTCAGTAACAAACATTCCCCTACCCATGTCGCAGGACCTGGCCCGGAACATCATCGTCCAGGCCGTGCTGTCCACCGGTGCCCTGGGCTTCCTGGTGCAGCGGTGAGCCATGCATAGCTCTATCGGTGTGGGATCGGTGCCTTGGGAGCTCATGCCCCTGACGTATTACATGCCGTAACATCCGCACCGCAGGCTCATTCGTGTTTCGGTCACACCCGTGCTCAAGAAGCACGTGGCTGCGCAGCTCAGGCTGCAGGGCGGCGTAGCCGCTGGCGGCGGCAAGGGCACTGACAAGGTGCAGGCCGCCGCAGACAGCATTGAGGGCCTCCTCGCCACGCAGGTATATGGGTTCGGAAGGTTGGTCACACGTGGCCAGCAGCAGCTTGGCCGCCTTCCCTCTGGACCACATGCATGTCGGACTGCACACTCACACTGACACTCGCACAAGGCCATGATGAGCAAACCCCGCCCGTGCCACGTCAACACGCTTCCTGCCCCGGCCTCCTGCCGGGCCCCCTGCCCAATCCTGCACCACAGCTGGCCCCTCAGCAGGACGGGTCGATGGCCGACGGCCTGCGGAGCATCGCGCGCGAGTACCTGCGCCAGGTAAAGCTCGAGTCCCACGCCGACATGCTGGCGCGCGCGGTCACCTACAAGACGCTGCCGCCGGTGCACGAAAACCTGGTGGAAGACTGGATGCGCATCGGCACCGTGCTGCTCATGATCCTGGACGCCATGGACCAGGCCAACGTGGTGCACCGTGACCTCAAGGTGGGCGCTGCTGGGGCGGGCGCTGGGGTGGGCAGGGGAAACAAGTGGCGAAATGGTGGAGGCGTATGATACAGTTGGTGGACGCGGGGCTCAGTTGTGCAGGTGTTGGCATTACGATGTGGGTCCGTCAACCACTTCCTACTGAGGCTCGCTCCTGTATGATATGCATATGCCCGACCGTGCCGTTGCAGCCGGCAAACTTCCTGATGTCCATCATGGACGGAGGGACCTGGATGGCGACCAGGCTGGCGGACCTGGGGCTGGCCCGCATGGTCGTGGACAGCCAACTGAACTTGACGCCGGGCCTGCTGGGCACCCCGGGCTGGATGCACATCCTGCGCTGCCTGTGGAAGGCGGTCTTCGGCGAGGACCCCATCCGCATCAGCGATAAGGAGATGGACCGGCAGTGCGGGGGTGAGCAGGCCTGTGGCCGTTGCGTGTGCGCGGGTCAAAGCGCTGCCACCCCTACCGAGCTGGCCGCCGCCGTTGCCGGGCCATCACCACAGCCTGTGCGCTGTCCGCACCTCCTATACATACTGACTCCCCGGTCGCCTTGCACGTTTGCATGCCCGCATGCAGGCAAGGTCCTGCTCTCGATGCCGCTGTCCGGGGAGCTGCTTCAGCGGCACCCGATCTCCCTGGGCGTCGGCGCATTCCGATACATGCTCAGCTGGTTTTCCACTGAGTACTTGCTGCCCTGTGACGACCGGGTGGGCTACGGCAACGCGCCCGTGCAGCTGCTGGGCATCCAGTTCGCCCTGGATCTGTACCTGGTGGGCGGCACCAGCCAGGAGCTGTCGGAGGCGCTGCTGCTGCTGACCCTGTCGCAGACGGTGAGCGAGCAGCCGCAGGGCCGAGCGGTGTTCGCCACCCGCGCCGCCAGCACCGGCGAGTACTTGCAGCGGTCGGAGGCTCTTTTCGAGGAGTGCCGCCCTGCGTGGGAGGCACATGCAGCCAAACGCCGGTCAATGCCCACGGACGCCATCCTGGATGGCCGCGTTTACAACGCGAAGCAGCGGCTGTCAGAGGCGACCGCGCTGGTCCGCGAGATCTTGGGCCTGTGCGCCGTTCCCCAGGAGGAGATGCGCGACAGACGGGTCCAGGCGGCGGTGGAGCAGCTGATGCAGCGGCAGCGCAGCGCGGCCACCCTCACCTGCGTCGGGTCTGGCGATGGGCTGCAGCTGAAGGTGGCCTGGGTGAACGTGGAGGCTGAGCTACGGTGCATCCGCGGCACTTTCGGCGGCGCCGGTGGCGACGGCACCGCGGCCGCCAGCAGCAGCAGCAGCAGCAGCAGCACTGCCGCCGTTAACAGCGGCGTGGACCTCACGGGTACTGCAAGCGGCCTTAATACCGCGACTGGCGGCGGTCGTGCCGGCGTTGGTGGCGCCGCCGACACCGGGCTGGACACCCTTGCCGCTCTTTCGGCGGTGCAGCTAGGCCTGCAGCTCTTCATGAGCATGACGGAGTGGCACCTGCTGGTCGTGCAGCGGCCGAACATGGTCGCCCCAGGCCGAGACGCAGAGGAGCACGAGGCGCATGAGGAGCGTGAGGAGGACGAGGAGGACGAGCTGTGGTTGCGGAAGGTGAAGCAGGCCAGCACGGACTGGGCGCAGGCGGCAGCGCAGCAGCGGGACGTGAGGAACCAGAAGGACCTGAGCAGCGCAATGACGGTTGCAGCGGAACTCGTGGCGTCGGCTTGGTGCCACCAGCTTGCCGTGGACCGCGGTGACGCGCTGTCGCCGCTGCACCACATCCTGGCTGGCAGCGACGCCGCGGTGGCGGAGGCGGCCGCCCGCAAGGCGGCGGGGGCGGACGCGGGGTCGGGAGGCAGCGGGGGCCTTGGCAGCCAGGTGCAGCGCGCGGGCGGTATCAGCGCGGCGGCAGCAGGTGGCAGCACGACAGCAGGTGGCGGCGTGGTGGCCGCAACGGTGTCGGCGGCGGGATCCGCGGCCGGCAGCGCTCCCGCAAAGGGTGTGATTGGCGTCCTGCCGCTGCACGTACCAGCCAACATTGCCTTCTCTCGCACGATTGAGGCCGCCCTGGCGCTCGGTCCCAAGTCTATCCAGCTGGACATGCTGCGGCTGCTGTTCGCGACGGATGGCCGCGGCAATCTGCTGTTTGCCGGGCCCACCAAGGCCATGAGCCTGGACATCGCGAACAGCCTGCCCACCGCGGAACGGGCACACGTCCTGGTGGAGATGGGCTTCATGTCCAAGCAGCAGGCTGAGTGCGTGATGAACATTCGCGAGCTGCCGCGGCACGTGAACAGGGGCAAGGAGGTGCGCGTGGCGTACACACTGCAGCAGACCTTCGCCCAGACCTGGCCGCGCGTAGAGCAGCAGCGCGCGCGCGAGGAGAAGCGCATGCAGAAGGACATGCAGCAGCTGGACCAGGACAACAAGGTGCAGCACCGGCACGACCTGAATTCCCGCCAGAAGGGGTGGATGACGCAGCAGCAGTGCGATGCTGCCGCAAAGAAGCGGGAGGAGGCGCTGGAAGAGAAGAAGCGCCAGCTGCGCGAGCGCCTGACCGCCTTCGACACCACCCAGCTGCAGCAGTTGCGGGAGGTGATGGATGCGTGCATGCTGACCAACGTGGGCCAGTCGCTGGACAAGGAGGCGCAGAAGAAGCTGTGCTTCTCCCTGACGTGCCTGATGCCGGCGCTGGTGAGCTATGCCAACCACGCTCTGACACAGAGCATGAGCATCGCGGCCTTCCTGCAGCAGCACCCGCGCGCTCTGGCGGTGTCCCTCCGCGGCCAGCAGCAGGCCGCCGCCGTCCGTCCCGCAGTGGCGGCCGGCGCTGGTGCGGCTGCGGCTGCGGCGGCTCGGCCGGCGGGCCCTGCTGCGGCGCCACCGCCGCTCGCGCCACCGCCGCTCGCTCCTGCCGGCAGGCGGGGCAGGGGCGCCCTTGCACCCGTGGCGCTTGTGCCGCGCAAGGCGCCAGGTGAAATCGCTGCCGGTGGCCGGCCGGGCGGGGTGGTGCCGTTGGCCATGGCGCCTGCTCCCTGCCAAGGGGCAGCTCCCACCGCCATGCCCGCAGCCGTCCGTGGGCTGGGCGGGGCAGCTCCCACCGCCATGGCGGCTGCACCCGGCGCACCTCTTCTCTCAGCCGGTCCTGACGAGGCTGGGATGGAGGAGGCCGGGCCAGAGGAGGCTGGGGCGGTTGATGCCGGGTCGGAGGCGGAGGAGGCTGCGGATGCGATGGCGGCAAACGTGGTCATGTTAGTGAACCGGTCGGCGGCCAGGACCTGGGCACAGTACTCCGCCTACCAGCCCAGGTGCAGCGCCAGCGCAGGCAGCTGCGCCAGTGCCAGTGCCATTACCAGCAGTAGGGATGCCAGCACAAGCAGCAGCGCGAGCGGTGCATGCTCGTCGGGCGCCCGCGCCGAGCAGCTTGTCCACGCCGCCATCCAGACATGCGACTCCGAGCAGGCTCTCAAGCTGCTCATCCACAAGCTGGCGGCCTTCAACACGCAGGACCTCCGTGAGATCGAGGACCCAGCTTCACCCCTAGTGCCGACCCTGCTGCAGGCGGCGCAAGCAGCTCAAGTGCAACAGGCGTGCGGTCATGCAGTCATGGAGCGGGCGCCGCCGCAGCCAGGGCAGCAGGGGCTGGCGGGGCTTCAAGGCGGTCCGACTTCGGAGCCGCCGATGCCGCAGCTGGCGGCCACCATGGAGCGCAAGCGCCAGTGCCCGCAGGAGGACGTTGAGATGGAGGAAGCGGTTCAACCTCTGCAGGTACTGGAAGAAATGCTAGAGGACGAGCAGCAGCCAGGGGAGCAGCCGCGCAAGCGGCAGCGCCTGGCGCATTAGGATCCGTCGCTGCAGCGATGGGTCTGGCTGCAGTGGCCATCACTGCAGCCAGGGGATGCATGGATTTCGTGGGTTGCATATGGTGTTGAGGGTTTCGTCATCAAGTGGGATCTGCACCAGGACGACGCGGAGCTGCGTGGACAGCGGCTAGGTGGCTGTTGCTACGGGATCACCTCGGCTGGCTGACTGCAGCGGCCCCTCACAGCCAGCAGCACCGTCAGGGCCAGCGCCATGGGTAAGCGAGGTGAGTTGCTGAGGGCAAGCGAGGTACGGGCTGCCGGCGGCATCATGGCCGGCGGCCTTGGGGGATGCAGAGTGAGCACAGCGCATGCATGTTTGCCTCTTTCTGCCCAAGGCACGTCTGTGCCTCCAAGCCGAGGCAGCTAGCTCGCACACACGGGCCGCCCACCATCCCAGCCCCCCACCCCAAAGCCGTTTCCCCGCCCCGGCCGCATCTCCTTCCCTCTTGCAGGTCCCGGCGTGCTCCGTTGGAGTCCAGCGCAAGATGCGCTTTGCGCGGCAATGGCTGCAGCAGCCGCGCTGCCAGCGACAGCG
The DNA here is from genome assembly GCA_016834595.1 of Chlamydomonas schloesseri. Lineage (NCBI taxonomy): Eukaryota > Viridiplantae > Chlorophyta > Chlorophyceae > Chlamydomonadales > Chlamydomonadaceae > Chlamydomonas > Chlamydomonas schloesseri. Next base: position 13,830 of record JAEHOD010000193.1, on the reverse strand, counting down.
GTGGCGGCGGCGGCGGCGGACTAGGCGGACGACCAGAGCGAGGGCGAGGACGAGGTCGCCTCTCCAGCTGCGTGCAGCGGAGCTGAGCGGACGGCGGCTGCGCCAGCTGCCACCGCCGCCATCCGCCGCGCGGTGTGTGACTGCTGCGGTTGGCGGCGGCGCCAGCGACACGACCAGGGCCGCGGCCAACCCAAAGGCCGCCAGCAGCCGTGGCAACAACTGGCTGGCGCGTGCGGTGCGCGGCTGCTGCGCCGCCGCCTGCACGGGCGGCTTCCGGCGCAGGTGAGGCGGCGAGCGACGAAGGTCGGGGCAGGGCGGGAAGGGGAGTCTACTGCAGGTGCGGGAAGAAGGGCGCGGGTGCGTGGCTCCACAGAGCTCCGCATGCGCGGAAGGGTCTCTGGGGAGACACGGCTGTGTGGGGCTCGCTGCGCGTGAGGCTGGCAGTTGCCTGCCTTCCAATCCACATCCAACACACCTGCCTGGGTGCTGGCATCTGCCCGGCTGCCTTGATGCAGGGGGTGATGACTACGGCGACGGCGACGGCAACGTGACGCGGCGATGGCGGCGCGGCGGCACCACCTGTCAGCGCAAGGTCCCCTACCTGTGCACGCACGTTCAGCGGTACCTCCACCGGCTGCGGCAGATTCAGTGGCGCGGGGAGCGAGGTGAGTTGCTGAGGGCAAGCGAGGTACGGGCTGCCGGCGGCATCGTGGCCGGCGGCCTTGGGGGATGCAGAGTGAGCACAGCGCATGCATGTTTGCCTCTTTCTGCCCAAGGCACGTCCGTGCCTCCAAGCCGAGGCAGCTAGCTCGCACACACGAACCGCCCACCATCCCAGCCCCCCACCCCAAAGCCGTTTCCCCGCCCCGGCCGCATCTCCTTCCCTCTTGCAGGTTCCGGCGTGCTCCGTTGGAGTCCAGCGCAAGATGCGCTTTGCGCGGCAATGGCTGCAGCAGCCGCGCTGCCAGCGACGGCGGTGGCGGCGGCGGCGGCGGACTAGGCGGACGACCAGAGCGAGGGCGAGGACGAGGTCGCCTCTCCAGCTGCGTGCAGCGGAGCTGAGCGGACGGCGGCTGCGCCAGCTGCCACCGCCGCCATCCGCCGCGCGGTGTGTGACTGCTGCGGTTGGCGGCGGCGTCCCACCTTCTTAATCGAAAGAGCTCAACGAGAGCATTTAGAATCCGCTTTCAGAGTTTCAATCAGGGTAGAAACTACAAAGATATGGGCCCCCAAAGTTGAGGGTCGGTCGTCGTCCCCTGGGCCCGGAAAGGTATTGTCACGGCCTATCACAAGACATTGTCTGAGCGCCTCTCAGCAGGGAAAACAGCCTGAAATCAATGCGTACAACACTTATAAGCACTTCTGGTCATTGCGGGCATATACTCTGTATGATTGAGAGTGGTAACCGGCTCGTGGGGGCCAGCATGTGTGCCGACTTGTCCCGACAAGTCTACAGTTGGTACCGTTGTGGTCGAGCGCACAGCTGTGCAACACATTGTACTGACATCTATATGCACCATAGAATATTAACACGTGCCGTTGATCGAAGAGACCGTAGGAGACACGTGGGCTGGGGGTTGGGTTCGTGCCATGGATGGATGGACAGACACGACCTGGCAAGGAGTGGGCTGACCGGTCCGTTCATTACGCCAAACAATAGAGAACTCTGAAAGACGTTGATTTACAAAGCCCTGACACAAACTAGAGGGGTTTAGGGGGTGTACGACAGTACACAGTGAGTCGGTCGTCGTCCATGGGGGTCCGGGAGGTATTGTAAGGTGGGGTCAAAAATTATTGTTTCTGCCCCCCCCTGCGCCCCTCCTCAAATGCCGAGGAGCCCCGAGGTCGCTCCCACCCCGCGCCCAGCCCGAGGAGTGTCCGGTATCGAGGAGTTCTTGAGCGCGGTAGAGGGCTTCAACTGTTTAGGATTGGCAGCAAGGGGACCCTTAACTCGCGTGGACAGCGTGTGGTACTATCCCACGCGTGCTTTGTGCTGGCCGAGTCCATAGACCAGCGGGACGGCCCCCTGACCAAGTTGCCCTTCGCTGCTTCTGCTGCTACTGCCAGCTACTGCTGTAGTGCTGCTACTGCTGCGAAAGGTGGAGAGAAGGCAGAAGGCGGAGACCCAAGAGCAACGCTTTGCTTGGCACAGGACCAGAGCAGCCGCCGATAGAATAGGGCATGGGGCAAGAACGCGACATCCCAACAGTCTCGCCCATTTCGCATTCACATTTTAGCGCATGTCCGTAACAGTGTCCGAAGCCCCCCACATTCCCACAACCCGCATATGGAGGCATCGGACAGGACCAGAGCAGCGCGCCCCTGGGTCACACCTAAACCATGCAAGCAAGCTAACTTGGCCACATGTGGTCGGCCCAGCATTGACGAAACGTATGGAAGTATTCACCATTCGAGCTGTAGCCACTGCTTGCGCACGTCAGCAGACGTCAGTGTGCCCTTCGTCAATGTTTCTTATGCCCGCCCTCTCCCCCATGCATGGTTAGCGGTCGGCCGGCCACTCGAAATGGGGGCCGGGTGGAAGGGGCAGACATGCGCTAAAATGCGAATGCGAAGTGGGCGAGAGACAGGTCTCTTTGCGAGACATGGACCCTGACACGCATCGCATCTTCTTGATTTGAGTCTCTCCACCTAGCCCGAACCCCGTCCGCACGGCACAGGGGTCTCTCCCCTCCATCTCAACACCCCCCGGGGAGTTCTCCAGCGAGGTGGGGGCGGCCTTGGGGGCGGCAGATTTCGGGAGACACGAACCCTGGCTACACTGCAACAGTCCAAGCAGTCTCCAGCGAGCCGTATCCACGAATGCATTACTACAGTTGGGCTTATTGCATGTTGACACTTATATCAAAGCTTACCACTTGAGCACTGTCTGGCATATTTGGGCCCCAGTGTCGTTTCTGTGCGCTGACAAGCGCCATTCCGGCGTGTCGTTACAATCAAAAGCTATTATACAATTTGTCAAGCATCATTTTAGGCCCGAAAATCGTGTGGCTTCGCTGAACCGGACCGATGGGTTTCGCGTTCAAGCGCTTCAACTTCTTCCAGCCGCACCAGGTTGCCCGACATGCGTTTCCTCCAAATGCAAGCTGCGTGGTGCCAGGCGGGCCGGTGCTGTGGGTGGGCACAGAGTCGGGCAGCGTGTTCATCCTGGATGCCCGGCTCAGCCTACTGGGCACCTTCAACGCGCACGGCCACCGCGTACTAGAAGTCGTATGGCTGGAGGTGCGGTATGGGTATGGGGCATATGCGCGGCCGAAGCCCCTCCTCAAAGCGCGGACGGCGCCAACCAAATGGCTTCCGGGAGGGGGGGGGGTTGAGCGGGGGGGGGCGGAAGGGTCGGGAGTCAATGTAGTAGGCACGGGGGCACATGGGCTTGCTGGGCTATGCTCACCAATCTCCAGCATGTGTCGATGTGGGCTTCCACCCTGCGGCTTTATGCTGCTTGGGATCATCGCCTCACCAGCTTCCCCTCGCCTGCCTTGCGACTCTTGTGAATTCCCATGAGCACGCACACAGAAGCGGCAGCTGCTCATCACGGTGGGCAGCGAGGAGCCGGGCTGCCTTCCCTTCCCGTGCGCCTCCCGGGAGATGCATGGGGTCCCTCGGCTCGTGTTGGTGGTGAGTTCTTGTTTGGGGTGGGCCGGATCCGGGGCCTCGTGGATGCGAGGAAAGGGCGGGACAGGGACGGAGGTGCTCACGACCCATAAGCTGGGTCACTCAGCATTATGGTATCTTTAACTCAAGTGTGGACAGCGGGGCACGTCAATCACAGCAGCTGAGTACGTGGTACATGCATGTTCTCAACACCGCGTGCCCATCGTTATTTCCCCGCCCCCGGCAGCGTGCGATGGCCAGTTAAATTGCATCCGCCCGGGCCCTGGCCCGGTCCGTCTTCTCATCGTACCAACACCTGCTGACGGCTGCTCCGCCCAACCTCCACCACCAGGACGCGTCGCAAGCCAGTACATGGGCGGTTGAGGTCGGTGCACCCGCCCTGGAGGCCCTATCAGCCGGCGGATCGACGCAAGGGGAGCCTGCGGCGCAACAAGTGCTGTCGGCGCCGGAGATGCTCACGTACATGCGGATGTGGGTCGGGAGAAAGGGGCTGCTGGTGAGTAGTGGGTGCGTGCGTGCATGATAGCGTGTGTTCGCGACTTGCAGGCTGCCCCACCCACCCGGCCTCCCTTCTGCCCTGCCCACAGGACTTGCTAGAAGAAGTGCAGACGCGCTCCGCTCCCATGGCGCCGTGCAGCCCTTGCGGCCTCTTCACACAGTGGTGGGTGGGCAGGTGGTCAGCACCAGCTCGTGATCATGCGGCTTCCGATAAACCGACCGGCAACACCCAGGGAAAGCGCAGGGGAAGCGGCCGGCAACGCCGGACCCGAGCTCAATCTCATTGCGACCCGGGGGGGGGGGCCGGGGGAAGGGGGGGAACAGCACTGGGGAACAGGGGGGGGCGTGGTTATGCGAAGTGGGTTTCGCCGCGCAGATCGCGTGCCATCAAAAGGTCAAGTGCATTTTGCTTGCCAATATGTGGTTGCGAGCAGGCAGCGAACATGCTGGGATGCATGGCACGGAATTGGCGGGAGATCGCCGCCGACCGATATTCCCCCTCAGAGCCCCGCCGGCACCGTCTCTTTCCTTTCGCTTGCTAAACCATATAGACAACTGCGTCGATCTCTGTGCCTGTTGCCTTCCTGCTGACGTTTTGGGCGCTTCAGCTCGCGCCAGACCTGCTGGTGCCTGCGCTCGTCTGCCGGCGCCAGCCGCAGCCTGCCGGGGCCCGGTGGAGCTTCCTGGAGCCTGGTGTACCTGGCGAAGCTTTCTGGAGCCCGCCGAGGGCAGCGCCGGTGAGTTTGGCACGCGGGTTGCTCGGCGCTGCGCAGGGCTGCGAGGGCGCGCCGCAAGCGTGAGGCCGGCTGCGTTAGCTGCTCGCTCTGCGTCAGCGCTGCCTATACGTTTGCTGCTCATGCATCAGCTCTTAGTCCCCAGCGTCTCAGACTGGGTGACTGTGCCCACGCACCCGACCGGCCGACGCGATTTGATCAATGCTCCTTCCCGTGCTTTGAACCGCCACTATCCTTGGCTTGCAGGTGGTGGATGCTGACTGGTGACCTGGTGTGAAGGTTAGGCCGTCTGGGCGCGACAGGGTTTGTGACGCGGACCGCTGAAGCTGCTATCCCGCTATTCCACTGAAGTTGCTATCCTGCTATCCCGCATGTCCTCAAATTGCATGCAGTGCCGATGCTCATCTGGTGACCCGGCGACCCGAGATCACGAGATGGCGCCCAAGCAGAAGGTGAGGCTTTCATTGCCAAGTGCTAGGTGCTAGGTCACGGTGCTAGGTGCTTGCGAGGCATATGCATGATTGAGAAATGCCCAGTTCCACGTGTTGAGCAGTCGGCGGGCTTGCTTGCATGCGGCGGGTATGCTTGCATTTATGTCGCACGCACTCATGTGGCGCGGCCGGGTGCCTACCTCGCAGGGCGACGCCAAGGTGTCCACAGCGGCGTCATTCGACGTCCCCCTGCCACCTGCGGCTGACCTAGATAAGTCACTGATCGACGGCGACAACGCCGAGATCATTGTGACCGTTCTGGCCATCGTCGCCTCCGATGGGGCCAGACTGCATGAGGTCATTAAGCGCTACGCCCCCAAGCATTCCTTCGAAGGGGTAAGTCCGGGAACATGCATTGTAGGTATTTAGGGGTTTGGCGCCTACAGAGTTACCGGCGGTAACCGCCTTGGGCTCACCAACCATTTGTGGGCTGGTTGGGCAGGGTTGGGCTTGACAGACATACGGACCCAGGCAGCGTACACCCTCTATCCACGATTTTACATGCCAAAAAGGTTAGCATCTACCATGTCTCCTTATGGCAACCACCTGAGACCTTCGGAAGCGCGCTGGTCCGGGAGCAGGCACATGATGGTTGGGCCGCAACGACCTGCTTGGCGCCGCTGCGCCGTGTGCACCAAAGCCACCCGGTAGCCCACTTGGGCTGCTGCTGCGTGTCTGCCCGGCAGCGGTCGCACCCACGGCTGCCGTGCAGATGCCTACCCCATAGCGATCACCACACCGACATGACACAAGAGCCCAACCAACAAAAACAAAAACAGGCAGGCGGACATGATATATAAGAAACATCCACACAACAATCAGCCAGAAGCACACGATAGCACGCATACCAATGCTATAGCGCAAAGTAGAATTAAAGCCCAGGCACCCGTGCCAGCAGGCACCCTAGTCCCTGTCCCAGTCCAGCGGTTGTGTCCAAACGTCCCGCCCAAATGGACCCAATCCTTACCGAAGTACTCACCTTTGAACAAGGAGGGGGGAAACGCACAGGGCAGCAGCTGGGGAGTGTCACGCTTCCATGGTTTCGACTATGGGGGTGATGGGGCCATAGTGCACGAGATGGCAGCAGGGACTGGCCGACTGAATGGAGTTGACAACACGGAGTGAATCGATGTCATGGCACACACCAATCAGGTTGACCACGCCACACACCATACCATGCCACGCCGCACCGCACCGCACCGCACCGCACCGGTGGGGTAGGGTGGGTTAGGGTAGTTCATTGGGTGGGGTGGGAGGGTTCATTCCAGAAACCAGAAGCAAAACGACCAAGAGAACCCGAACCAACCAGCCCAACCCAGAGCGCGGAGGTGGTGTGGCCTTAATCTGTGGGTCTCGGGCGCCCTTGAGCCTTGAATCTTCAGTCTTGTTGTCGGTGTTGTCGATAGTCGCGGATGGCACCCAGGCTCGCGCGCGTACAGCCCCACCCCGCTAGCTGTTGCGCGAGTCAATCACGATACTCACCTGCTTGATACCAGAGCAGTGCCGGCGCCGTGTGAGCGCCGGCCACGGAGGCGTACATGCGGAAGGGTTGAAGGGCAGTGTGGCGTAAGTAACGCTCAAGAGCACGCGTGAGGAGACTAAATCTAAGTCTAAGCCTAAAGCCTAAACTAGCGCGCGTGAGCCCGGGTGGAAAGAGGGCCAGCCGGAGCACCAGCCGGGCGTATAAGGGGGCCGCGTCGGCGTTACTTGGGGCCGGCGGGCGGGGCAGTAGCGGGCGTTAGTTCGCGGCCAGGGGGGGGGCGCGCGGCAAAGCCCGATAAACCCAGGGATGGGCCCCGGGGGGGGGGGGCGGAGGCAAGGGCAAACTACGCTGGGAGTGGCGGTGGGGGGCCAGTGTGACCACGTCGTCCAGGACAGTAGTGCCGGGGGCGGGAGGGCGCCATGGCAAATACCGGGTGGGGGCGCGTTTTCAACACCGAGGGGGCTGGTTCGCGGTATAAGAATAAAAAGGTGGGATACATCATTACATACACCCTCAACATACCAACCGAATGAACCCAGCCAGCCCTGCTCACAATGTATGGCTGGTTTTGCCTTCACCTGTGAGCGCCCTTCAGTCTTGGCGACATAGTCTTGAGGTTTGGAAGGGGTTACAGAGCGGTGCTTGCGGAAGGCCGTACTGGATGGTTCCAAGGAGCTGCGAAGCTAAGCCCAAGTCAAATGACCGAGCTAGCTAGCCCGCGCGCTACCTTGAAAACGTTGGCTAACTAATGCAGCCAGGGCGTCGTACCGGTTGGTAGCAGGCAGGCGGGAGCTGCAGTAGTGCGCGTCAGCTCGTTGGAGATGGCGGGGAGGGGGTACAGTGTACCTGCTTTCGGGATGCGTGCTGCGGCACAGCATACACGAGACACTGCCATGCCTGCCTCAAGTCATAACATTGCTTGCGACCTCCCTGCCGAATACCGTACCCCAAGAGACGGTTGTGGATACTACATGCCGTTTCTAATAGATGTTCTATACTCTTGCTGTTTGTCACAGGGGCAAGGCAAGATTTGGAAGGTGCAGCTGCAGCCCCGGCTGGACCCGGCATCCCAGCTGGTCCTGCCCGTCATTGACATGCGGGCGGGGCCGGACAAAAAAATGGCGAAAGAGGGGCTGAGCGAGGAGCAGCTCAAGACGAAGCTCTTGGGCACGCCAGTGCCGGGCATGCTCAAGCTCATCTGGACTCGCTATGAGCAGACCGGGCAGATCCTGGTGCGTGCTCGCCGCAGCCCGCAGGCGTCAGGCATATAAAGAGCATTGCACCCAGTAACATGCATTCAGTAACAAACATTCCCCTACCCATGTCGCAGGACCTGGCCCGGAACATCATCGTCCAGGCCGTGCTGTCCACCGGTGCCCTGGGCTTCCTGGTGCAGCGGTGAGCCATGCATAGCTCTATCGGTGTGGGATCGGTGCCTTGGGAGCTCATGCCCCTGACGTATTACATGCCGTAACATCCGCACCGCAGGCTCATTCGTGTTTCGGTCACACCCGTGCTCAAGAAGCACGTGGCTGCGCAGCTCAGGCTGCAGGGCGGCGTAGCCGCTGGCGGCGGCAAGGGCACTGACAAGGTGCAGGCCGCCGCAGACAGCATTGAGGGCCTCCTCGCCACGCAGGTATATGGGTTCGGAAGGTTGGTCACACGTGGCCAGCAGCAGCTTGGCCGCCTTCCCTCTGGACCACATGCATGTCGGACTGCACACTCACACTGACACTCGCACAAGGCCATGATGAGCAAACCCCGCCCGTGCCACGTCAACACGCTTCCTGCCCCGGCCTCCTGCCGGGCCCCCTGCCCAATCCTGCACCACAGCTGGCCCCTCAGCAGGACGGGTCGATGGCCGACGGCCTGCGGAGCATCGCGCGCGAGTACCTGCGCCAGGTAAAGCTCGAGTCCCACGCCGACATGCTGGCGCGCGCGGTCACCTACAAGACGCTGCCGCCGGTGCACGAAAACCTGGTGGAAGACTGGATGCGCATCGGCACCGTGCTGCTCATGATCCTGGACGCCATGGACCAGGCCAACGTGGTGCACCGTGACCTCAAGGTGGGCGCTGCTGGGGCGGGCGCTGGGGTGGGCAGGGGAAACAAGTGGCGAAATGGTGGAGGCGTATGATACAGTTGGTGGACGCGGGGCTCAGTTGTGCAGGTGTTGGCATTACGATGTGGGTCCGTCAACCACTTCCTACTGAGGCTCGCTCCTGTATGATATGCATATGCCCGACCGTGCCGTTGCAGCCGGCAAACTTCCTGATGTCCATCATGGACGGAGGGACCTGGATGGCGACCAGGCTGGCGGACCTGGGGCTGGCCCGCATGGTCGTGGACAGCCAACTGAACTTGACGCCGGGCCTGCTGGGCACCCCGGGCTGGATGCACATCCTGCGCTGCCTGTGGAAGGCGGTCTTCGGCGAGGACCCCATCCGCATCAGCGATAAGGAGATGGACCGGCAGTGCGGGGGTGAGCAGGCCTGTGGCCGTTGCGTGTGCGCGGGTCAAAGCGCTGCCACCCCTACCGAGCTGGCCGCCGCCGTTGCCGGGCCATCACCACAGCCTGTGCGCTGTCCGCACCTCCTATACATACTGACTCCCCGGTCGCCTTGCACGTTTGCATGCCCGCATGCAGGCAAGGTCCTGCTCTCGATGCCGCTGTCCGGGGAGCTGCTTCAGCGGCACCCGATCTCCCTGGGCGTCGGCGCATTCCGATACATGCTCAGCTGGTTTTCCACTGAGTACTTGCTGCCCTGTGACGACCGGGTGGGCTACGGCAACGCGCCCGTGCAGCTGCTGGGCATCCAGTTCGCCCTGGATCTGTACCTGGTGGGCGGCACCAGCCAGGAGCTGTCGGAGGCGCTGCTGCTGCTGACCCTGTCGCAGACGGTGAGCGAGCAGCCGCAGGGGCCGAGCGGTGTTCGCCACCCGCGCCGCCAGCACCGGCGAGTACTTGCAGCGGTCGGAGGCTCTTTTCGAGGAGTGCCGCCCTGCGTGGGAGGCACATGCAGCCAAACGCCGGTCAATGCCCACGGACGCCATCCTGGATGGCCGCGTTTACAACGCGAAGCAGCGGCTGTCAGAGGCGACCGCGCTGGTCCGCGAGATCTTGGGCCTGTGCGCCGTTCCCCAGGAGGAGATGCGCGACAGACGGGTCCAGGCGGCGGTGGAGCAGCTGATGCAGCGGCAGCGCAGCGCGGCCACCCTCACCTGCGTCGGGTCTGGCGATGGGCTGCAGCTGAAGGTGGCCTGGGTGAACGTGGAGGCTGAGCTACGGTGCATCCGCGGCACTTTCGGCGGCGCCGGTGGCGACGGCACCGCGGCCGCCAGCAGCAGCAGCAGCAGCAGCACTGCCGCCGTTAACAGCGGCGTGGACCTCACGGGTACTGCAAGCGGCCTTAATACCGCCACTGGCGGCGGTCGTGCCGGCGTTGGTGGCGCCGCCGACACCGGGCTGGACACCCTTGCCGCTCTCTCGGCGGTGCAGCTAGGCCTGCAGCTCTTCATGAGCATGACGGAGTGGCACCTGCTGGTCGTGCAGCGGCCGAACATGGTCGCCCCAGGCCGAGACGCAGAGGAGCACGAGGCGCATGAGGAGCGTGAGGAGGACGAGGAGGACGAGCTGTGGTTGCGGAAGGTGAAGCAGGCCAGCACGGACTGGGCGCAGGCGGCAGCGCAGCAGCGGGACGTGAGGAACCAGAAGGACCTGAGCAGCGCAATGACGGTTGCAGCGGAACTCGTGGCGTCGGCTTGGTGCCACCAGCTTGCCGTGGACCGCGGTGACGCGCTGTCGCCGCTGCACCACATCCTGGCTGGCAGCGACGCCGCGGCGGCGGAGGCGGCCGCCCGCAAGGCGGCGGGGGGCGGACGCGGGGTCGGGAGGCAGCGGGGGCCTGGCAGCCAGGTGCAGCGCGCGGGCGGTATCAGCGCGGCGGCAGCAGGTGGCAGCACGACAGCAGGTGGCGGCGTGGTGGCCGCAACGGTGTCGGCGGCGGGATCCGCGGCCGGCAGCGCTCCCGCAAAGGGTGTGATTGGCGTCCTGCCGCTGCACGTACCAGCCAACATTGCCTTCTCTCGCACGATTGAGGCCGCCCTGGCGCTCGGTCCCAAGTCTATCCAGCTGGACATGCTGCGGCTGCTGTTCGCGACGGATGGCCGCGGCAATCTGCTGTTTGCCGGGCCCACCAAGGCCATGAGCCTGGACATCGCGAACAGCCTGCCCACCGCGGAACGGGCACACGTCCTGGTGGAGATGGGCTTCATGTCCAAGCAGCAGGCTGAGTGCGTGATGAACATTCGCGAGCTGCCGCGGCACGTGAACAGGGGCAAGGAGGTGCGCGTGGCGTACACACTGCAGCAGACCTTCGCCCAGACCTGGCGCGCGTAGAGCAGCAGCGCGCGCGCGAGGAGAAGCGCATGCAGAAGGACATGCAGCAGCTGGACCAGGACAACAAGGTGCAGCACCGGCACGACCTGAATTCCCGCCAGAAGGGGTGGATGACGCAGCAGCAGTGCGATGCTGCCGCAAAGAAGCGGGAGGAGGCGCTGGAGGAGAAGAAGCGCCAGCTGCGCGAGCGCCTGACCGCCTTCGACACCACCCAGCTGCAGCAGTTGCGGGAGGTGATGGATGCGGTGCATGCTGACCAACGTGGGCCAGTCGCTGGACAAGGAGGCGCAGAAGAAGCTGTGGCTTCTCCTGACGTGCCTGATGCCGGCGCTGGTGAGCTATGCCAACCACGCTCTGACACAGAGCATGAGCATCGCGGCCTTCCTTGCAAGCAGCACCCGCGCGCTTCTGGCGGTGTCCCTCCGCGGCCAGCAGCAGGCCGCCGCCGTCCGTCCGCAGTGGCGGCCGGCCTGGTGCGGCTGCGGCTGCGGGCGGCTCGGCCGGCGGGCCCTGCTGCGGCGCCACCGCCGCTCGCGCGCAGGCGCCGCTGCTCCTGCCGGCAGGCGGGGCAGGGGCGCCCTTGCACCCGTGGCGCTTGTGCCGCGCAAGGCGCCAGGTGAAATCGCTGCCGGTGGCCGGCCGGGCGGGGTGGTGCCGTTGGCCATGGCGCCTGCTCCCTGCCAGGGGCAGCTCCCACCGCCATGCCCGCAGCCGTCCGTGGGCTGCGGCAGCTCCCGGCGCCATGGCGGCTGCACCCGGCGCACCTCTTCCCGGCCGCGAGCTGGGATGGAGGAGGCCGGGCCAGAGGAGGATGGGGCGGTTGATGCCGGGTCAAGATGGCTAGAGGAGCAGCGGATGGTGGCTGCGGTGTGCTTTAAGTCGGCAAACTTGGTCATGTTGGTAAAGGCCGGCGCCAAGCTGGTTTCCACCCGCCAATTCGGCCTCTGTCCCCACCCCCAATCTGATGACCTGCGACTGACGGGCGTTGCGCGTAGCAATAGCTCTTATAAGGGGGGCCGATGCGGGCAGCGTAGATCCCCAGATTGGCTAAATTGGTGTACGTTCCTTGCGGGGCAAATGCGACCGAGAGCCCGAAGCGTGACAGGGCGTGGGGAGACGAGTTAGGCTTCGGGACGTCGTTGCTCGCCAGGGTGAGCCACGCGGGTTTCACTCGGCTCCTGGCTGAGTCCTGAAATAGGCAGTGCCTGTATCTTGTAGATGCCCCTCGGGCCCTCAGTGTCTACTACCGCGTAGATGACCCCTGCTTATCCTACGCTAAAAAACATTTCTTGGGGGGCAAGCCGTGGGGCAAGCCCCCCAAACCCCCCCAAAACGTCTACACTTCCCTTGGCTTGCCCGCCAGACACGTCTACCGGCCGTAGACGTGCGCCCCACCAACCCCTGACAGCTTCTACGTTTTCGGCCGAAAAAGGGCAAATTTCTACGCGGTAGCTACAAGGAAGATACAGGCGCTGGAAATAGGGTGCCCATTCTCACCCAGCACAGGAGCTCTAACAAGGATGCTTAGTATCACTACTGCATCACGCTAGTTGTGGGGTGAAACGATTGAGTCCCAGTGAGCGCGACATTATTTAGCATTTCGACTTGGCTATCGCTCGAATGCATGCCCTGGAAACTTCAGAGGCTTGAAATATGTCTTTATATACGATGTTGTATTGGAGGTCTAGGCTCATGGACTCACGCCGGCCCTTGTATCATAAAAGTATCAACTAGCACAAACCACGACTGCCACGTATTAGTATTTGCTATTGTCTATTGCGCGAGGGGGCATGGCGCGGAACCACCGATCTTGTTCCACGTACCGCGACTTACTTAGCGACGGGAACCGCCTTGGCGGACCGTTCGGCCATTCCTAAACCCCCATGCAAAACTCTAAAATTAAATCATTGGCGGAAAACCCTTGTACTAAATCCCTTAATTATTTGGGTGGCACTACAGGGGCAGGGCAGTGAAGGTGTGGTAAAGGGGTGGTGTCTTAGGGGCCCCTCCGGGTTACTAACTAAACCCTAAACTGGGGCAGTCAGGCCGAGGGCCAGTGGGTTACCCTGCCATGTGAACCCCAGGATTACCCCGCCGCAAATCGCAGCCTCGAGGTCCGGTGGCATGGTGTCTAAAGCGCTGACCTTCGCCTTCACCACCTCCTCACTGTCTCTTCCCGGGCCAGCGCAGTATCATAGGGTTAGGGGCCGAAACACTGACGTAGGGACGCTCTGGTGGCTCTGGTCAGAAGTAATCTATCCCCGCAACAAGCGAGCTCGCCGGCTTCGCCGGCTTCGCTCTAGAGGTATTAAACCCCTGAAACCACTTTTACAGTGAAATATGGCACGTAAATAGGTGGCAGGCAAATTCGGGCGGAGCGAGAAGGCCGTTGCGCGTTCATGCCATTTGACTTTCACGAGCGAGGTCGCGAGGATAGTCACCTACGCCCGCGTTTTATAGGGTCTATAAATCAATCTTGTTGGCGCCAAGCAACTCGGGGAACTAAAGCGCGAGTTTGTGGCAACTTGCGGAGCCATGTCTGTCGCCCCTCCTCAAATGCCGAGGAGCCCGAGGTCGCTCCCACCCCGCGCCC